>NTHP01000756.1:51515-68090 GCA_003416845.1 Oplegnathus fasciatus
GGGGGGGGAGCGTCTTCTAGTTTGTGATGTTTGTGATGACAGACTCTCCCTGACTTTTTAACTGTTTAATCTGTTATCTTACTGTACACTTTTTTTATACAATTTGTTTACATGATTACAGTCCTGCAATATTCATCATGTGTTTTTTGCTACGCTTAGTAGTATAGTAAACACAAGTGCCTCCTTGACTTTACTTTCATTTACTGTCACTTTCAAGATTTCAAGTATTTTATTTAGATAAAATACACAGAAATGGATGATCATCAAAAATAGGCTGCAGCTTCATGTTTTCAAGTTATCAAGAATGAAGATGTAGACACTATACTCAGCACACAACACACCACACTGTAAAGAATTGATTGTAGAATTTACGGTAAATACCTGGCAAAAAAGTCTTGTAAAATTGCTGTTAAGTACTGTAAAATTAATTACAGGATGTTACAGGATTTGTTGTTGTTGTTGTTTGTTTTTCAGAAAAACAACAAATTAAAAACAATTGTAAAACTGTGGACATTTAACTTATTTTTTTTATCTTGTAGTCAAATGGTATCTCAAAATACCTTGTCATTTATGACAAATAATTGTTTATGGCAGCCTAAATCTGCTGAAAATGAAGGTAGTTTTGCTTTTGGTTTCCTTTCATCCTCAAATATGACAAGAACCTGAATCATGTTTTATATGAAATGGAATCAATAAGCGGAATGAATAGAATATAAATATAAAATGGCTAAACTTATTTTCAGTGTGGTCCAATAGTCATTTACTATATATGGGGCAGGCAGGAAAATGTAAACATAATTGACATGTCAATGTCTAGCAAACCTGCTGCTTCTGGTGTGTGACACGGTTATTTAGTATCTTTATTGTGAACCCTCCCTGAAACAGATGCTTTATTATTTTATTCTCTGCTTTAAACACAACTGTTATGTTGGACATTTTGCATGTTTGATCCTTTAAGTGTGTTCCTGCCTCACAGTTCATGACTGTGCTGTCTCTGTGTCTCTCTGTCCTCTGTGACCTATTTATGCTGGGGATGACACTCTGTCTTTCCAAAGTGCATGCAGTTTGAAGTGGATTGATCTGCAGTTCCTGTATTCCCTCTCATCTCCACATCATCTCTGTCTCTTTTCTCCCCTCCATCCATCTTTGTCCTGAAGGTGTTTGTGCTTAATGTAATCCTTGCATGCCCAGTCTTCTTCTGCCTCTCTTCTTCCAAAGACACCCAAAAAGTGAACTACTTTTTCCTTAATTTCAGTTTTCCAAAGTCTCCCTCCCTTTTTTATTTTTCCCCTCTATATAGGAGTTGGAAGTGTATGAGCTCAGCTTTTACAGAATAACAGAGTACACAGAGATACAGACTAAAATCCAACAGGGCTAACATATCACAGAAGGTGCTTGCGGTGAAGGTCATTCTCTCACCACCATCTCTCTCCGGCTGCTAACGCAAGTTCAGGCTTCCTTTCCAAGCCACATACCATAAATGACTAAATTTGCTGGCTCTCGCCTCGCTTAATATGGTTGTAAACACTCCACAGGCTGTAAAACAAATACAGCCACAGAGCTGCTTCTGAGGAATGGGTGCACAGGGTCACTGGTAACAGAGATTGTGATGAGAGAGAGATAATAAAACATAAATGAATACCATTTATCCTGTTTCTTTAAAAAATCTGAATTAGGCTATTATAGTTTAAGTTATATATAGTGATGCTGTGAGCCTTGTACAAGTCTTAAATAAGGGCCAGGAAAGCATCTCTTCATGGCCTTTATGGTTTTGAGTTTAAAGCTGCATCAACTGGTTTTTGGCTACTAAGGGGCAGAAAAATACCATACCAACCTGACAGAAACACAGCCCTAACATATTATCATCTCCTAAAGTTGTTTTGCAAAACGTATTACCAAACAATTGCCTACGTGCACATCTGGTAGATTAGCATTCATTAGCGCCCAACCGAGTGGTGCAAATGCCCTATTGTATTTCAAGGAATTATTATTAGTGCCCGAGCACTGAGTGGTGCGGATAGGGCCCTGGCACAATAGCAGAGAACTTGTTTTTGAAGAGATTATTAGGGCCCGAGCACCAACTGGAGCAGGGACCCTATTGTAATTGTTGTTGTTTGTTGTTATTGTTGTTTGTTCTTGTTGTGTTTGTTGTAGTTATTGTTGTTATTAGGGCCAGAGCAGCGACCACTGTGAGGTCCCTATTGTATTTCAAGGAATTATTATTAGGACCCGAGCACCGAACGGTGCGAAAGCCCTATTGTAATTGATTTTCTTCTTCATTATTATTATTTTGTTTGTTTGTTTATTTATTTATTTATTTATTTTCACTTTGACGGCATTTTTTGGGGGGTAGACATGCTCAAAATCTCATGAAACCTGGCACACGTGTCAGATTGGTGGCTAATCGCAGCTTTACAGAGTCTCGGGCTTGGGTGTGGCAAATTGGCTCCATAGCACGCCCTAACAGTTTTCAAAGGCAAAGCTCCTGCCTTTAAATTTCACGTAGCTGTATGAAATTTAGTGGGCAGATGCAAAATGTCCAGATGTACAAAAAAGCCTCTTGGAGCTATACCCTAAACCCAACAGGAAGTCAGCCATCTTGAATTTACTATGAAATTTTAGTGTGTTTTTGGCCATTTACAGGGGTCATGTTTTAGACTTTGATGTACTCCTCCTAGTGGGGTGACCAGATCCGCTTCAGATACGGCCAGAAAAGCCTAATCACCCTGATGATGCTGAGAATTCATCAGATCAACTTCAAATTTGGCCAGTGCAATCTTAAGATCTTCGTGATGAAAAGTTGTGCTAATCGTTGTAGATCGTTGAACAGCGTGGGCGTGGCAAGGTGACCATTTTACACGTTTCGCCATGAAACATCAAGTTGTTGTAATTCAAAGGTACAGTGTCCAATCTGTCCCAAACTTCACGTTTGATAAGACTCCCGGCCTGAAGACATCTACATTCCAATATTCAGTCTTAGTCATAGCGCCACCTACTGGCAACAGGAAATGACATGTTTTAGACTTTGATGTACTCCTCCTAGCAGGGTGACAAGATCTACCTCAGATGAGGTCAGAAAAGCCTTAACACATTGATGATGCTTTATTGTGAAGATTGTGAGTTTTCATCAAACGGTGTTACCGTGGCGGCGCGGCGATATCGATATCTTGCCATGAAACTACAAGGTATTGTAACTCGGCTGTACATGGTCAAATCTACCCCAAATTTCACATGCTGGACGAGAGTCCAGGCCTGAAGACATTTACATGACAAAATTGAGTCATAGTCATACAATGATGTATTTTTGGCCATTTATAGGGGTCATACTTTAACAAACTCCTCCTAGAGAATTCATCAGATCAACTTGAATTTTGGGCAGTGGAATCTGAAGACCTTCGTGACCAAAAGTTGTGCTANTTGTAGATCGTTGAACGGCGTGGGTGTGGCGAGGCGTCGAATTTCCATGTTTCGCCACGAAACCATTTACAGGCTCCATACTTCAACAAACTCCTCCTACAGAATTAATCAGATCAACTTCAAATCTTGGCAGTGCAATTTAAAATTCTTCACAATTAAAAGTTGTGCTAATCGTGGTAGATTGTTGAACGTCGTGGGCATGGCGGTGCGTGAAATTTGACGTTTCACCGTTGACGTTGAAACAGGAAGCTATTTTTGAGGAGCCAAGGGTGGTGTTAAAGTCATGAAATTTGGCACACACATCAGAGGTGGTAAAACTTTTGATTAGATGTCAGTCTCTGGTTTTGGTGTGGTAAATTGACTCAATAGCGCCCCCTACAAAATTTAAACGATGTAGGCCTCGTTTTACGTTTCACCTAGATGTACAAAATTTGGTAGGCCAATTTAATATCACAAGACTTAAAAAAAAAAGTCTCTTGGTGCCATGAGCTAAACCCAACAGGAAGTCAGCCATTTTGAACTTAATGTCAAATTTTGGTTTATCTTTTGCCATTTACAGGGGTCATACTTTAATGAACTCCTCCCACAGAATTCATCAGATCAACTTCAATTTTGGGCAGTGCAATCTAAAGACCTTTGCAATGAGAAGTTGTGCTCATCCCTGTAGATTGTCAAAAGGTGTAGCGGCCATTTTGAGCATTCCGCCATGAAACATCATGTTGTTGGAACTCAAATATACATTGTCCAATCTGCCCCAAACTTCACATATTTGATAAGAGTCATGGCCTGAACACATCTACGTGGCAATATTCAGTCATAGTCCACCTGCTGACAACAGTAAGTCAGCCTTATGTGACAAAGATCATCCAATTTACATGACATTTACATGGTGTGGTCTACAAATGATATCCAGCAACATGACGTATAATTAGTGTGTGTTGTCTAGCGCCACATAGTGGACACAGGAAGTGACATTTATCTCGTTCAGGCAGTGTCCAACAGTCATGAAAATTCAAAGCCTCGCTGACTGGCCTCCTGTGAGGATACCGCGGCTGCCGCTCCCCCGACGTGCGCAAGACTGCGAGGGCCCGTTCAACGCTGCTTGCAGCTTTAATTCTTCTTCTTCTTCTTCTTATTTCACACTTTGAGCGCATTTTTGAGGGGCTAGACATGTTCAAAAAGTTGCCAAACTTGGCACACACATCAGAAGTGAATTCTCATATGGGTCTAGGCTTGGGGCGTGGCCAGGGCCATCTAAAGAGCTTCACAATGAAAAGTTGTGCTAATCGTGGTAGATCTTTGAATGGCGTGGGCGTGGCAGCGCATGAATTTTGACGTTTCGCCATGAAACAGGAAGCTGTTTTTAAGGGGCTAAGAATGCTCTTAAACTCAAAAAAATTGTCGTACACATCAGAAGGGGTAAAACTTTTGATTTGATGATGGTCTTTGGGTTGGGTGTGGCAAATTGGCTCGATAGCACCTTTCAGTGAAGTACCCTTTGCCGTATGTTTCACCTACAAGTACAAAATTTAGTAGGCACATGTAACATGTCAAGAAGAAAAAAGTTTCATGGTGACATGAGCTAAACCCAACAGGAAGTTGGCCATTTTGAATTTAATACCAAATGTTTGTGTATTTTTTGTCATTTACAAGGGTCATACTTTAACGAACTCCTCCTAGAGAATTCATCAGATGAACTTCAAGTTTGGGCAGTGGAATCTAAAGACTCTGGTGATGAAAAGTTGTGCTAATCGTGGTAGATTGTCGAACGGCGTTGCCGTGGCATGGCGGCCTTTTTCCACGTTTCACAAGAAACATCAAGTTGTTATAACTCAAATATACATTGTTCCATCTGCCCCAAACTTCACATGTTTGATAAGAGTTCCGGCCTGAAGACATCTACATGCCAGTATTCAGTCACAGTCATTGCACCACCTACTCACAACAGGAAGTCAGTCCTATGTGACAAAACCATCCAATTTACATGATATTTACATGGTGTGGTCGACACATGATATCCAGCAACATGACGCATAATTAGTGTGTGTTCTCTAGCACCACGTAGTGGACACAGGATGTAATGTTTGTCTCATTCATACAGTGTCCTACGGTCATGAAAATTCAAAGCCATATCGCCTGGCTGCCTGTGAGGATACCACGGCTGCCGCTCCCCCCAACGTGCACAAGGGTGCGAGGGCCCGTTCAACGATGCTTGCAGCTTAAATTATTGTTGTTGTTTGTTGTTGTTGTTTGTTGTTGTTGTTGTAATTATTGTTGTTGTTGTTGTCATTGTTATTGCCATCATCATGGTTATTATTGTCATCGTCATTGTTCTTGTTGTTGTCGTGGTTGTTGATGTCTGTTGCCGTCATAGTTGTCGTTGTTGTTGGTTGTTGATGTTTGTTGTTGTAATGTTGTTGTTGTTGTTGTTTTTTATTGTTGTTATTGTCATATAGCCATAGTTGTTGTTGTTGTCGTCATAGTTGTTGGTTGTTGATGTTTGTTGTTACTGTTGTTTGTTGTTGTTGGTCATAGTTAGTGTTGCCATCGTCATAGTTGTTGTCGTTATTGTTGTTTGTTGTCGTTGTTTGTTGGTGTTTGTTATTATTGTTGTTGTTATTGTTGTTGGTTGTGTTTGTTGATGTTATTATTGTTGTGTTTTGTTGTTGTTATTATTGTTGTTATTTGTTTGTTGTTTGTTGCTGTTGTCGTCGTCATAGTTGTTATTGTTCTTGTTGTGGTCATCGTTGTGGTTGTTCTTGGTTGTTATTATTGTTTGTTGTTTATTGTTGTTGTTTTTATTGCTGTCATTGTCGTCGTCATATTTGTCGTCATTGTCAGCTGTTATTATTTTTGTTGTTGTTTGACATTGTGTGTTGTTGTTATTGTTTGTTGTTTATTGTTGTCGTTTTAATTGCTGTTGCTGTTATTGTTTGTTGTTGTTATTGTTTTTGTTTGTTGTTGTCGTGGTCATTGTTGTTTGTCGTGGTCATAGTTTTTGTTGTTAATAGTAACAATGATGACAACGACAACTATGACGATGACAACAACAAAAAACAACAAACAACAATAACAACAAACGAGTAATAACGACAAACAACAACGATATTATAACAAACAATAATATTACAACATCGTCATAGTTGTTGCTGTTGTCATCGTCATAGTTGTTGTCATAGTTGTTGTTGTTGTTGTTATTTGTTGTTATCATCATAGCTGTTGTTGTCATTATCATAGTTATTGTAATTGTTGTTATTGTTGTTGTTTGTCGTCATAGTTGTTGTTGATGTCTTGTTCATAGTTGTTGTTGTGTCATAGTTGTTGCCTTTGTTGTAATTATTAACAACAACTATGACCACAACAACAACTATGAACAAGACATCAACAACAACTATGACGACAAACAACAATAACAACAATTACAATAACTACGATAATGACAACAACAGCTATGACCAGGACAACAACAAACGACAACAAACAACAACAAACAGCAACAATAATAATAATAACAACACACATCATCATAGTTGCCATTGTCATCATCATAGTTGTCGTCATTGTTATTATTGTTGTTGTTAGATGTTTGTTGTTATTATTGTTGTTGTTATTGTTGTTGTTATTATTGCTTGTTGTTGTTTGTTGTTGTTACTGTTGTTCTTGTTCGTTGTTATTTATTATTAGTTGTTGTCATCATCATAGTCGTTGTTGTCATGGTCATAGTTACAACAACAACAAACAACAACAACAAACAACAATAACGACGACAAGTATAACGACGACAACAACAACTATGACCATGTTGTTTTTTTCGTTGTCATCATTATACTTGTCGTAATTGTTATTGTTATTTGTTGTTTGTTGTTGTTGTTTGTTGATATTTGTTGTTATTATTGTTCGTAGTTTGTGAAAGCAGAGCGCCTGTAAATGGCCAAAATGCTGTCATTTCCTGTTGCCAGTAGGTGGCACTATGACTATGATTCAAAATTGGCCTGTAGATGTCTTCTGGCCGGGATTCTCATCAAACGTGTGAAATTCGAAAAAGATCTGACCATGTACAGCTGAGTTACAACAGCTTCTTGTTTCACAGCGAATAATGCATCGCCATGGCAACAGCGTTCCATGAAAACTCACAATATTCACAATAAAGCATCACCAAGGTCTCAAGACTTCACTGACCAAATTTGAAGGGGATTTGGTCAACCTGCTAGGAGTAGTTAGTTAAAATATAGAGCCTGTAACACCCCAGAAGGTGCTGCTCTGTCTGAATTTTGCCGTGTAGATGGACTCTTGTCAAGCATGTGAAATTTGGGGCAGATCTGACCATGTAGAGTCGAGTTACAACACCTTATTTTTTCAAGGCGACACATCGTAATTCGCCGGGCGGCCAGGGCAACGCTATTGGATGAAAACTCACAATCTACACAATAAAGCATCATCAAGGTCTTAAGGCTTTTCTGACCACATTTGAGGTGGATCTGGCCAACCCTCTAGGAGGAGTACATCAAAGTATAAAACATGTCATTTCCTGTTGCCAGTAGGTGACACTATTACTGTGACTGAATATTGCCTTTTTTGTTCATCTGGACATGATACATGTGCCTACCAAATTTCACCCATATAGATGAATTGTACCCATTGACGTCCTCTGTAGGGGGTGCTCTCGAGCCTCCATGCCACACCCGAAGCCAAGACCCATATCAGATGTGTCAAATGTTCGCCACTTCTGATGTGTGTTCCAAGTTTGGTGAGTTTTCGAGCATGTCTAGAAACATCGAAATTTGCTGTGCCACCAGGGCAACGCCGTTTGATGAAAACTCACCATCTTCACAATAAAGTATCATCAAGGTCTTAAGGCTTTTCTGACAACATTTGAGGTGAATCTAGTCATCCTGCTAGGAGGAGTATATCAAAGTCAAAAACAAGTCATTTCCTGTTGCCAGGAAGTGGCGTTATGACTATGACTGAATATTGGCATGTAGATGTCTTAAGGCTGGGACTCTTATCAATCAGGTGAAGTTTGGGGCAGATTGGACAATGTACTTTAGAGTTACAACAACTCGATGTTTCATGGCAAAACGCACAAAATGGCCGCCACGTCCATGGTTTTCAACAAAAACTCAGGATTAGCACAACTGTTCATCACAAAGGTCTTTAAAATGCACTGCCAAAATTTGAAATTGATCTGATTAATTCTCTAGGAGGAGTTTGTTAAAGTACGGAGCCTGTAAATCACCAAAAATGACCACAAAACTCAAAATGGCCGACTTCCTGTTTGGTTCAGAGCATGACACCAATTTGCTTTTTTGTTTGTCTGGACATGATACATGTGCCTACCAAATTTCACCCATATAGGTGAATTGTACCTGTTGACGTCCTCTGTAGGGGGTGCTCTCGAGCCTCCATGCCACACCCTAAGCCAAGACCCATATCAGATTGCCATTTTCGCCACTTCTGATGTGTGTGCCAAGTTTTCCAGCATGTCTAGCCCCTCAAAAATGCAATTTAAGTGTGAAAGAATAATAATTCCTGCAGCGGTTGCTGCTCGGGCCCGAATAATAATTCCATGCATTTCAATAGGGTCTTCGGCAGCAGTCGCTGCTCGGTCCCTGATAATCACTTTCGTGCTCAGGCCCTAATTGGTGTGAATGCTGAAAGCTTTTTTCAACATTTTCTCTCTCTTTCTGTCTGTCTGTCTGTCACTCTCTGTGTGTCTCTCTTTATGTCCGTCTGTCCTTCTGTCTCTCTTCGTCTTTCTCTCCCTCTCTCTCTCTCTTTCTCTGTCTATCTGTCTCTCTCTCTCCCTTCCTCCCCCCTCTCTCCCCTTCAACAAACTCCATTTTCATGTTCTACTACTTCTGCATCCATTTAGCTACAGAAACCATGAACATATGAAAATATTCAGCACTTAAAGGACATTCTGCTTGTATTCAACTTTTTCTACCATTTATACTTGTGTGTCAATTCATTTCAGATTTATAATCAGCAATGCAATGCTCTTCTTCTGTTTGTTTTTCGGTCGACTACTACTTCTGCATATTTTAAGCTACAGAAACCATTCAAATGTTAAAACTTCTTCTTTAAGGAAATGTATGCCTCTATTCAACTTTTTTCTACCATTTATACTTTGTAAAATATTGTGCTTTTTTCAACAATTTGTTACAATAGAAGTGAAAACCACTGGCAATATTACAGTTGATTTTCCGGTTTTTCCGGCAATGTATTTCAGCTCTTAGCTTCTTTAGGTAATGTAGTTCAGTTTCTAATTCTGGCAATTTATTTCACATTTCTGCATTTTCAGCAATGATTTGCAACTCTCAGCTGTTTAGGCCAATGCAGTTTTTGCAGTTCAGCTTCCAATTCTGCCAATTTTACATTTCAGCTTCCAGGTTTTTCAGCAGTGCAGTCAGTGCATTTGAGCTTTCAGATTTTTCAGGTGATATGTTTAATATTTCTGTATTTTCAGCAATGCTTTGCAATTCATTTCAGTTTTCAGCATTCACACGCATTTTCTGCAGAAAATGCAACTTTCTAGTATTATTATTCTTCTTCCATATTAATTTTTGGCGTGCTATTCCTCTTGCAGCGTTGCCAGCACATATGCAAAAAATACTTCAAAACGTGCGGAATGATCAGGAATGGTGTGCTATGACTTTTCAGAGAGATTCGCCAATGGTTTTCGCGTAAATCGCAAAAAACAGTGAAAAATTTCCCCATCTGAATGAATGGGACGGAGTGTTCGCAGCCAGAGTGAGTGACATCATCGTTAGAGTGGAGAGGAGGTTTAAAATCTTCAAAAAAATGTATCTTAAAATTGCTCTTGTACCCACAGTTTTCACTCCTCAGACATAATTTATATATCAGACAGTTGGAAAATATGTGATGGTTGCAGAGATGTGATTATGGAAGCAAACGGACTTACACTATTGGCTCGAGGAACCTCCAGACAACAGGAGCGCAAACCAACTGCTGTATTTACTCCCATATTAACTGAGCCCAGAAAATTTGGAGGAAAACAGAGTGAACCAGTTTTCTAAATTGCTCTAGTCATCATATTTTTTAACCCTACAAACATAAAATCTATATCACTGCATTCATGAGACTCTTTTCTTTCTAGTAGCATCATCATTTTGTCAATTCGGTGTACGGTATTGGCGGAGGAAGCAGGAGTCCGCAAGGTGCACCTGAACTTAATGTCTGTGAAATCAGCTCTCTGACCCAGCAGTTACTATCATCATGGCAACCTTTGATACTGTGTTACTGTGTGTGTGTGTCTTACTGTGTATATGTCACTGTGTGTGTGTGTGTTACTGTGTGTGTGTTATTATGTGTGTCACTGTGTGTGTGTTACTGTGTGTGTTAATGTGTGTATGTTACTGTGTGTGTGTCTTACTGTGTGTATGTCACTGTGTGTGTGTAACTGTGTGTGTGTTACTGTGTGTGTGTTACAGTGTGTGTGTGTTACTGTGTGTTTGTGTGTCTGTGTGTGTTACAATTTGTTTATGTTACTGTGTTTGTGTTACTGTGTGTGTTACTGTGTGTGTCTGTGTATGTGTGTTATTATCGCTGTGTGTGTTACAGTGTGTTTATGTTACTGTGTTTGCGTTACTGTGCGTGTCTCAGTGTGTGTGTCACTGTGTGTGTCACTGTGTGTGTCACTGTGTGTGTTACTGTGTGTGTCTTACTGTGTGTGTGTGTGTCTGTGTGTGTTACTGTGTGTGTCACTGTGTGTGTTACTGTGTGTGTGTCTTACTGTGTGTGTCTTACTGTGTGTATGTCACTGTGTGTGTAACTATGTGTGTGTTACAGTGTGTGTGTTACAGTGTGTGTGTGTGTTACAATTTGTTTATGTTACTGTGTTTGTTACTGTGTGTTGTACTGTGTGAGTTACTGTGTGTGTGTGTGTGTGTGTTACAGTGTGTGTGTGTGTCTGTGTGTGTTACTGTATGTTTCTGTGTTTGTGTTACTGTGTGTGTGTGTGTGTGTGTGTTACTGTGTTTGTGTTACTGTGTGTGTGTGTTACAGCGTTTGTGTTACTGTGTGTGTGTGTGTGTGTTACTGTGTTTGTGTTACTGTGTGTGTGTTACAGTGTGTGTGTCACTGTGTGTGTAACTGTGTGTGTGTCACTGTGTGTGTGTTACTGTGTGTGTGTGTTACAGCGTGTGTGTGTTAATGTGTGTGTATGACAGTGTGTGTGTGTTACTGTGTGTGTGTTATTATGTGTGTCACTGTGTGTGTGTGTTACAGCGTGTGTGTGTTAATGTGTGTGTCTGTTTGTGTCTGTGTGTGTTACTGTGTGTGTGTTTGTGTGTGTGTGTTGCTGTGTTTGTGTTATTATGTGTGTCACTGTGTGTGTCTTACTGTGTGTGTGTTACTGTGTGTGTTCATGTGTGTGTATTACTGTGTGTATGTCTGTGTGTGTTATTATGTGTGTCACTGTGTGTGTTACAGTGTGTGTGTCACTGTGTGTGTGTTACTGTGTGTGTGTGTTACAGCGTGTGTGTGTTAATGTGTGTGTGTGTATGTCACTGTGTGTGTGTAACTGTGTGTGTTACTGTGTGTGTGTGTGTGTGAGAGAGAGTTATTGTGTTTGTGTTACATTGTGTGTGTTACTGTGTGTGTAACTGTGTGTGTTTTACTGTGTGTGTTAATGTGTGTGTATTACTGTGTGTGTGTTATTATGTGTGTCACTGTATGTCTTACAGTGTGTCTGTGTGTGTTACAGTGTGTTTATGTTTCTGTGTTTGTGTTAGTGTGTGTGACTTAGTGTGTATATGTTACTGTGTGTGTGTGTGTGTGTGTGTTAATGTGTGTGTATTACAGTGTGTGTGTGTGTGTGTGTGTGTGTGTGTGTTACTGTGTGTGTGTTATTATGTGTGTCACTGTGTGTGTGTTAATGTATGTGTTACAGTGTGTGTGTGTTACTGTGTGTGTTCATGTGTGTGTTACTGTGTGTGTGTTACTGTGTGTGTCACTGTGTGTGTGTTACGCACCAAGCATCAGGCACACATTGTAATTTCTTGAGAAATTTTCTAGTTGGTGTGAATGCTGAAAGCAAAACGTAGAAACTCCATTCAAACATCAAAACGTTCAACTCAATTAGGACATGGTTGCTATTACTTTTCTCATTCATAACATTCATACTTTCAGAAATATTCAACATTTTCCGGGAAAATTTCCTCATTCAAATGAATGGACGGAATGTTCAAAATTTCCACATTTTCACACTTTTTCATGCATTTTCAACTGTTAACTACTCATTCATACTTTTAGCTAGAAACTCCATTCTGACATCAAAATGTTCCCAATCTTTCTGGCATTCTAGATATCTATCTATCTATCTATCTATCTATCTATCTCAACTTTTCAAATCCCATTAAAACTTTTAAAAATATTCAACTTCGTTTGAAGTTAAGTTTTGGCAGAATGTTCAAAACTAGAGTGCGTGACATCATTGCTAGAGTGGAGAGGAGGTTTGAAATCTTCTGAAAATATTTCTATTAAACCTGCCCTAAATCCCACAATTTTCACTTTACATACATAGTTTTAGATCAAAACGTAGGAAAACTTGTGCCGGTCACAGTGATGTGACTACAGAAGCAAACAGACTTAAACTTTTGGCTCTGTGAACCTCCAAGTGATAGGACCACCGACCAACTGCCGTATTCACTCCCATGTTAACTGAGACCAGAAAATTTGGAGGAAAGCAGAGTGTACCAATTTTCTAACCTGCTCTAGTGATCACATTTTTTAACCCCACACACATAGACTTTTCTCATTCAGCCATTTTTAAAGTCAGCCATCTTGTCCTGTCCAAGCAGGACATAACAAATGTGTGTGTGTGTGTGGGTGTGGGTGTGTTTATGTGTGTTTTCTGTGTGTGAGTGTTGCTGTGTGTGTGTTACTGTGTGTGTACAGTATGTGTGTTACTGTGTGTGTGTTTGTGTTAAAGTGTGTGTCACTGTTTATTACTGTGTGTGTGTGTGTGTGTGTGTGTGTGTGTGTTTATGTTAATGTGTGTGTCACTGTGTGTGTGTGCGTTGCTGTGTGTGTGTGTTAATATAAGTGTCACTGTGTGTGTGTGTGTGTGTTACTGTGTGTTCGTTATTGTATGTGTGTGCGTGTGTTTGTGTTAATGTGTGTGTGTGTGTGTGGTTGTGTGTGTGTGTGTGTGTGTGTGTGTGTGTTTGTTACTGTATGTGTGTGTGTGTTTGTCACTGTGTGTGTGTGTGTGTGTGTGTGTGTGTAACACAGCTGATTGAGATGAGCTCATTAGTGCAGTTTGACACGCACACACACACACACACACACACACATAGGACTCAGACATCCTCACACGTTTTCTAGCATTTTCAAGCTAGAAATTACATTCAAATCTTAAAATTTTCTACATCTTTCATGCAGTATGATTTTTATTCAACTTTTAAATCCTCTTCATACTAATGAGACCCTTTCCCATGTTTCCAAGCCTTCATAGTCCTTTAGCTATTTCATCATGAATCTTTCTTCCAACTCTCTCATCTAACCTCTTCCAAGTCTTCATACTCAGTCCTACACTTCATGCAAATAAAATATTCCACATCTTTCTTACATTATTGGTATTATTCAGCCTTATCAGCCAGCCGTCCAGTTTCGCTGATTCAGCAGCATTCACACTATTGTTATTGTAATCTTTATTATTCTGACTTCATATTCTTCTTCCGTACCTTTTTCCGTCGACTACTACTTCTGCATACTTTCAGCTACAGAAACCATTCAAATATCAAAATGTTCAGCTCTTAAAGACATTTATGCTTGCATTTTGCTCTTTTCTACCTTTTCTACTTTTTAAAATATTCAGCTTTTTTCAATATTTTTTTTACAATGCAAGTGAATGGAAGAAATCCTCAAATCCTCTTCAACATACTGAAGTTCTACTCATACTTTCAGTTACAGACTCCATTTAAACTTTAAACTGTTCACAAGACTTTCAACTATTAAACTTGTATTCAGCTTTTTGAAATCTTTTACAGTTTTTGAAATATCACAATTTATGTTTTATGCTTTTTTCAGTCCTTTCTGAGTTTATAATGACTGTGTATGGGGCGGAATGTTCAGAGCTAGAGTGCGTGACATCATCGCTAGAGTGGAGGGCAGTTGCAAAATCTTCTGAAAAATTTCTCTTAAACTTGCTCTATTTCCACATCAATCAGTAGGAAATTTTGTGCTGGTCACATGTAGCTATGGAAGCCAACTGACTTATACTGTTGGCTCAAGGAACCTCCAAGTGACAGGAACAGCAACCAACTGCTGCATTTACTCCCATATTAAATGAGACCAGAAAATTTGGAGGAACACAAAGTGCACCAGTTTTCTAACCTGCTCAAGTGACCACATTTTTTAACCCCACACAATAAAATCTATATCACTGCGTTCACGAGACTCTTATCTCTCTGATGGTATCATCATTTAGATGATACAAGTTATGGTCATTTACTTAGAAGCAGGAGTTTGGGGAGTGTATTTAGGCTTAATTTCTATTAAATCAACTCTCTTAGCTGTCTTAAGTGTGGTGTGTGTGTGTGNTGTGTTACTGTGTGTGTTACAGTGTGTGTGTCAATTCATTTCAGATTTATAATCAGCAATGCTTTGTAATTTATTCTTCTTCTGTTTGTTTTTCGGTCGACTACTACTTCTGCATATTTTAAGCTACAGAAACCATTCAAATGTTAAAACTTCCTCTTTAAGGAAATGTATGCCTCTATTCAACTTTTTTCTACCATTTATACTTTGTAAAATATTGTGCTTTTTTCAACAACTTATTACAATAGAATTGAAAACCATTGGCAATATCACAGTTGAGCTTTTAGCTTTTCTGGCAATGCATTTCACATTTCTGCATTTTCAACAATGCTTCGCAACTGTCAGCTCTTTGGGCCAATGCAATTTTTGTTCCAAAGTGTTTGGCAATTCAGTTCAACTGTCTGATATCAATACAAAGCATTTCTTCTTTCAGTCTTTTCAGGTAATGAAGTTCAGCTACCAATTTTACCAATTTTACATTTCAGCTTCCAGGTCTTTCAGCAGTGCAGTCAATGCATTTGAGCTTTCAGATTTTTCAGGCAATTAATTCCACATTTCTGCTTTTACAGCAATGCTTTCAAATTCATTTCAGCTTTCAGCATTCACATGCATTTTCTGCAGAAATTGCAATTTCCTAGTTATTATTATTCTTCCGCTGCTTTTTTTGGCCCTCAACTTCTTCCACATTTTTCAACGTAGAAACTCCATTCAAACATCAAAATATTCAGCTCAATTAGGACATTCCGGCTTTTACTTTTCTTATTCTTAACATTCATACTTTCTGAAATATTCAGTGTTTTCCAGGAAATTTTCCTCATTCAAATGAATGGATGGAATGTTCAAAATTTCCACATTTTCACACATTTTCATGCATTTTCAACTATTAATTACTCATTCATACTTTCACCTAGAAACATCATTCAAACATCAAAATGTTCCAAATCTTTCAGGCTTTCTGGATATCATTCAATGTTTCAAATCCCATTAAAACTTTAAAAAACATTTAACTTTGTTTGAAGTAAAGTTTTGGCGGAATGTTCAAAACTAGAGTGCAGGACATCATTGCTAGAGTGGAGAGGAGGTTTAAAATCTTCTAAAAATATTTGTATTAAACCTGCTCTTAATCCCACAATTTTCACTTTACATACATAGTTTTACATCAAAACGTAGGAAAACTTGTGCCGGTCGCACAGATGCAACTACAGAAGCAAACGGACTTAATCTTTTGGCTCTATGAACCTCCAAGCGACAGGACCACCGACCAACTGACATATTCACTCCCATGTGAACTGAGACCAGAAAATTTGGAGGAAAGCAGAGTGCACCAGTTTTCTAACCTGCTCTAGTGATCACATTTTTTAACCCCACACACGTAAAATCTATATCACTGCGTTTGTGAGACTCTTTTCTCTCTGATGGTGTAATCATTTAGACGATACAACATACGGTCTGAGCACAGGAAGCAAGAGTTCGACAACTGCTCCCCAGCTTTTTCTCTGTGAAATCAACTGTCTGAGTGTGTGTGTTACTGTGTGTCACACAGCTGATTGAGATGAGATTAGTGCAGTTTGACACACACACACACACACACACACA
>NTHP01000756.1:70816-84290 GCA_003416845.1 Oplegnathus fasciatus
TACAGAATATAAATATTATGCTCTCAGGTAGGGTTCCTATACATATGGGTCTTAACACAATAAAATTGATTTCTTGGAATATAAATGGGGTTTCACATAAAGTTAAACGTTATAAGATCATCTCACTTTTGAAATCATTAGCATGCGATGTGGCAATGCTAAAAGAGGTACATTTGAAAGAGGCTGAAATGCCTAAATTAAAATAGAGATGGGTTGGACAAGTATTTTCAGCCCCTGGCAGCGGAGCAGCTAGGGGTGTCAGCATTCTGATCGCAAGGAGAATTTCTTTTATATTAATAGAGCAAATAGCTGACAAGGATGGGAGATATATCATAGTCTCAGGTTTCTTACAAAATCAAAAATTCACCCTTGTTAACATTTATGCACCCAATTCATGACAAGCTGTCTTTTTATCACCTCTGAATTTACTTTTATCAAAGTGTGCTGGAGATCCCATACTGATGGGAGGAGACTTCAACATGGTCAGTGACCCCACTGTAGACTGTTCAAGCCGTCCCCTTCCATCAGATGGAGCCCTCTCTGCAGCTTTTAACGAACTAAAAAACACATTGGCATTGACTGATATTTGGCACCTATCGAACCCCCAAACCCATGAATATACCTTTCATTCCAAGGTTCATAACTCATACTCACGAATCGACTATTTGCTCATAGCAAATGCTTTAATGGCGAATGTGTTAGATTCAGATTCATAGTATTATTATATCTGACCATGCACCTCTGTCAATTATTTTCTCCCCTTCAGTCAATATACACAAAACCAAACAATGGAGATTCAATAACTCTCTTTTGAAAGATGAAGAGTTTATTGCTAAAATAAGAGAGTCCAAATAATATGGGAAGCTTTTAAAGTCACGTGCAGAGGGTGGATAATAAGTTACTCTACTGCAAAAAAGAAGAAAATGTCAGAAAAAACAAACATTTAATGACAGAGCTTAAGATTTTAGAAAGGCAACACATGGTCGACCCAAAAAATCCTAGACTCAGGAATTCATTATTACTGATAAGGTCAGACTTGCAAGCAATCCTACATGAGGAGACGGCATTTACTGTGTTTCAACTACACAAGAAATATTTCGAATCTCGAGACAAGGCTGGAAAAATGCCAGCACTCCGACTAAAACAAATGGAAATTAAACATTCTATTCCATCGATATATGATTGTAATGGGTCCATGACATGTGAACAAAAACAAATTAATCTAGCCTTTCAAGAGTTCGAGTTGTATAGATCTGAATGACATGCCAATAATGAGGATATGGATACCTTTTTTAATGACATATCTCTACCTACCCTAAATATTCATGAAAAGGAGACGCAGGAGGCATGTGTTCTGGAAACAGAAGTAAAATCTGTTATTAAAGTTCTTTCAACTTGGAAAACACCAGGTCAAGATGGTTACAGCATTGATTTTTGTCAAAGTTTTCAGGACATATTGGCTCCACTTCTCACTATGCTTTACAACGATATGGTGGTGATGTTGGAGATGTGATCTCGAAAGATTTTCATTTGAATAGACTACTAGGTCACTGTTTGTCGCCAAGTGATGCAGCATGGTGGTGGTTGAGACTGTGACCCACTGATGGGAGCCCTTGCATTTTTGGTCTTGCGACCCGGGTGTCAGGGGCGACTTTCCCGGAGAGGTCACAGGTGGCGCACGGTTGGGCTTTTGGTAAGACTTTGGCGTGGCGGACTTGCTCTTCGGCTCACCTGTGTGTGAAGTGGTGTACTGCTTTTTTTCCCGGTGTCTGCTGGTGTTGTGAGTGGATGGTTATTATGGCCGAAAACGCAGAGAGGGGATTGATTACTGCAGACGAGGAAACAGGAACTGAGGCTGAGGTGAGGTCCGGGAACACACCTGCAATTACGATTATCGCCACAGGTGCAAAGTGAAGATCTTTGAGATTGCAACTTTAAAGACATCATCATGCCCAATGTTAACCTGTACCAACCTCCCCCACCCCACCCTCCCTTTTCCTGTCTTAATGTGTGTGTCATTGTAATTGTAGTTGTGGATTATGTTGTTGTCATTGTTTTTCTTGTCCCTTGTAAAATTAAAAATTATAAAAAAAATAAAAAATAAAATCGTTAATTTTCTTTCATTTGTTCACTTTTAACTGAATTAATCATATATAAATTGCTTTTTGCCTTAGTGGGAATTTGGATCATTAATAGAGAAACATGGTTACGCCGATATTGTTGAATCTGCCATCAATGTGGCGCTCAGCATCAGCAGCATTCTTGTCTCTGTTTTCATCAAGTTCCCTATCAACATTTTCTCTTTACTCAAACAATACAGGCTAAGGCAGCACCAAATGACTATTTTCGTTATTGATTAATGTATTGATTATTTTTCAGTTAATTAATTAATTATTCATTGCAATTCAGAACGAAAAAAGTTTAAAAACCCAAGAGGATTCATTACTCAAGTAATGAAACTGACAGAAGCTGAAACCTACAGATGTTTGGCTTTTTTCTTTAATGAATTGCCTAAAAAGATAAATCCTTTATTGAAATAGTTGTCAATGAATTGACTGATCATTTAATCACCAGTTACAGGCCTAAAATGGCACTTTGCATGATAACAGATCTGTGTGCATGTCAGCCTCTCAGCTCTCTCTTCTCTTTCTGTCCCGTCACTGCAGGAGGACTGTTCCGACCTCAAGTGTCAGCTCCACTTTGCCAAAGAGGAATTAGCCCTGATGTGCAAGAAGCTGACCAAGCTGGTGAAGGGCAGCGAGGCCATGAAGGAGGAGCTGGCCAAGTACAGGTCACTGTATGGAGACGTCAACGCCTCGCTCACCGTGGAGGAGGTGAGGGGAGGATGAGGAGGAAAGAAAGACCTAGATATTCGCTTTAGACCCATTTTATACAGGAGCAGAAAGCTTGTCAGATTTTACTTTGTCATTGTCAGATAGAGATTAATGAGCAAATTAGCACAGACAAATTAGTGGTTAGTGAACAAGGCCATGAAACAGGAGCTGGCTAAGTAGAGATCACTGTATGGAGAATCAAAAACTACCTCACAGTGGAAGAAATGGGAGAACGGTGAGGATTTTGATTTCATATTTAGAACTGTCATACAGTCCACTGAAGTGTTTTCTGAACACAGCTTAAGTAAAATCTAAACCCTGAGTTTCCATCTTTTCTTTGCATTTTGTTCTGTCTCTCATAATGTTTGCCTTAGAGCTGCCAAACGGTGCCACTAGGTTATTATGGTGGTCATGGTTTGTAAAGTATCCTTGCCCTTTGTACCTATATAGAACCCACACGGTACATACCCCTCCCTTTGCCAAAGACACCTGGGAAAATTCAACAGCCAAAACATGACACAAAACTCATTAAATCAAACTCACTTATGAGTCATTTCAGTGACTAATGCTGAAACCAAACATTTCAACAAACAGAATGCAGTCAATAATTTGGCTACTCCATTGTCAATTGTTACAATATTTCATTTCCAGTCACTTGTGTTAATGGTGAGCATTTAAATATCAGGGACTGGTAATGCTGAAAATGTTTTTAAAAGGTTGTTTATTATTACTGTTGACAATATAATTAAAGCTAGGGTTGGTAACGTTGAAGAAACCCGCAAGAATAAGCTAGATTTTGAAAGTATACAACCCCTCCCCCTTCAGGCCTCCCTCCAAAGCCGCTCCCCCAAAACACATGAACGCACACTGCGTGACTACTACCACTCACAGCGTCACTTTTCAGGCCCTTCAACTCCCTCAGTTCTCGCCATTGTTGAAAAGCCATACAAATGTTGACTCTGGTTTGACCTCTTGCTTTTTACAACCTCTTTTTGGTCGTAGCCTTTTCTTCTTCTGTCTTTCTTTTCTTTTTCCGCCATTCTTGTGCGACTAGTTCGCTAGCTTTAGCCGCCTAGCCTTGTGGAAGACTCCGGTCATGTGCACTGAGTGCAGGGGCAGAGTGCGTGCAGGTAGACAGGTACGTAGGTAGACAGGCAGGTAGCTGTCCAATCATTTCATTCGGTCTGAATGAAATGATTGGACGGGCTTATTACAGCCCTGCGACAGCCACACACACTGGATTTTTTTTCTTTATTTGTCAGAGCATTTGATTTGTTGATTGCTGTCAGGATGTAAAGAGAATTTCGGCAAATATAACAA
This sequence comes from Oplegnathus fasciatus, assembly GCA_003416845.1. Taxonomy (NCBI): domain Eukaryota; kingdom Metazoa; phylum Chordata; class Actinopteri; order Centrarchiformes; family Oplegnathidae; genus Oplegnathus; species Oplegnathus fasciatus. The sequence goes on from NTHP01000756.1 coordinate 74,971, forward strand.
AAAGTGCTTCTAAAATACACTGCCTACTCTAGCTTTAATAGGACAGTTTGTCCTTTCCAGCCATGAAAGGAGTGGTGAAAAATTGGGATAAAAAGGGCAGAAGCGCTAAAAAGATTCATACTAACAGGCTTAAAGGTCAACAGATTAAAAGTGTGTGAATGAACACGTGGGAGGTGAGTGAGGAAGAGGTCCTCCTCCCCTTATGTTGATTTTATTTGATTCCTCCCCAGGTTGCTGACTCCCCCCACACCCGTGAGGCAGAGATCAGAGTACACCTGAAGCTGGTGGAGGAGGAGGCAAACCTGCTGAGTCGACGCATCGTGGAGCTGGAGGTGGAGAACAGGGGGCTCCGAGCTGAGATGGATGACATGAAGGGAACACAAGGTAGTTTTTAAACTGATCAATAGTCAATTATACATTTCTATGATTAATTTCTCAAATTAATTTCGCAGCCGCTAAGCTTAGTTAAACACAAAGACTGGAAACAAGGAGGAACAGCTAGCAGGTGGTTTACATAACAGACAATTTCTTGATCTTCTCAACTACTTGACCTCTCATTGTTTCTTTTCCCCTAGATGGTCATCAAGAACTTTCTGGTGTTGGTGGTGGTCTAGGGGTGGGTCTTGGTCTAGGAGGAGGAGCCATGGTACATGGAGGGGCTTCATCTGAAAACATCATGGAGCTCCAGAGACACCTCCAGTTTGTGGAGGAGGAGGCAGAACTATTGAGGAGGTCTCTAATCGAGATGGAGGAACAGAACAAACTCCTGATGAATGAGATTAACCGCTATAAATCTGAACTCCCACTGCTATCATCCACGTTGTCGTCCAATTCATTAACATCACTGACAGACAGGCTGCTCAACGACTGTCCAGTGCACTCTATACAGGAAGGAGCAGTACTTATCAGCACAGACACCCCCACCCAGGAGGAGGAGCTCAGATTGGCAAGGCTTCAGATTGGAGAACTGAGTGGGAAGGTGAAGAAGCTGCAGTACGAGAACCGAGTGCTTCTGTCCAACCTGCAGCGCTGTGATCTGGCCTCCTACCATGTTCTTTCCTCCTCCTCCTCTTCCTCCTCACTGCGACTGGCTCTGGAGACTGACGCAGAGGCTGGAGACTCAGCTGAGTGCCTCCCCACCAGGTAGTATTGTATTTTCAAGCTTTCCCTGAACATTTCTGGGGGAAGTGTGGTTCTACACTATGGTTCTATACAGGGAAGGCTTCAGTGAGAGTATTTTTTGTAACTCAACAATTTTGTCTCACTGAATACATACCAAACAGACCCCACTGTTTTACATTTGATCATATCTGTCATTTAACTTAACGTGAATCTTCCACCAGGGTTACTGCAAGTAGTTCTGTTTTATACAGTTCCCCACTGACCAAAGTGCACTTCAATAAAGACAAAGTACAGTAAAGTATATTTTTGCTTCCCCCAGATTCTGTTGTGCCACATATTGTATATTTCATCAAAGGTTCATCTCAAGATGTGTTTGTTTGTTAATTGGACAAGATACAATGAGCCCTTCCCTGCCTCATGTAGCCAGCTTGTTTTGCCAAGCTTAGGATCAGGAGAAAATCAAGCACAAACACAAAGCACAGCAGAGACTATGTCTATGAATGTCATTAGTTTTGCAGGTATTTGGTCATAAACCAAATTATTGGACACACTTAAAATTTGACCTAATGATGGAGCTAGATGAAAAGTGAAGGGATCGCCAAAGTTATTACAATTGATCCCATGAATGTGCTAAATTTCATGACTGGTTGTTGAGATAGTCAGTAGGATTCATCCTCTTGGCGCCATGAATATCTGTACAAAGTTGCATGGCAATCCATCCAGTTTTAGATTAGAAGAACCCATGGCTGTGTAAGATTACAGTGCTTTAACCACATTACATAAAGCTGTACCTCATAACTCAAATATTACTGTTCAAACTTCAGCAAGACTTGAGCAATACAGACTTGAGAAGCAACATAGGCTATTATTGCTCATCAGCAGTGAACTACTTTGAGATTGAAAGTTAATTCTTGAAACAGAGATAGACAAAACAATCTCACCACAAGATCCATTTAGTAGCTCTGCTGGAGCTTTTGATGGTATCACACGATCATCCTCAGCAGATAGAGTTTACCCAGTTATGATAAAATTATAGTTGTTCAAATTCCATTTTTCTGAAAACTTTAAGGTCAAGAATTAACTTTCAATCCCGAGTTTTAAGCCAACATGGGTGAAAAGTTCAAAAAGAAGAAAGATCCAAGGCACTCTTCTGGCAAAAAGTTAAAAAGCCTTTATTCAAATGGCTATTTCATTGTAAAATTCAAAAAACATAGACAATGCTGGTACATATTAAGCTCAGGGCTGGGTAACTACCCACGCGTAGTGGCACAGCCTTCTTGGATGAAAAGTCCCCTCTGTTTTTTCATCAGCCCGCCCCCCCGCAAAGTGTCAGTAGGGGGTGAGAAGGACGCCCTGGAGATCGAGGAACAGAAAAAGATTGAGTACAACACTGACCCAGCAACCTCAGTCCCTGGGTACCGGGGGCAGAAGGACCATGATGCCTTGCTAGCCATGAGGGATCAGGCTCGCTTGGTTTCCACAGCAATACAGCTCCTGACCTCCCCTGAGTCTAACTGCCTCTCCTCCTCTCCATCCATCAATCACAAGGTCAGCTGCAACAATGCAGCAGAGCCGTGTGACCTGGAGAAACGTCAACCTCACAGCCATGTACGTGTCCTCTGTTTGGTGTGTTGTTCTTCCACAGTACTTTCCTTTTCATTTTCAAATTTTCAAAGAGTCAGCTTTTCAAGAATCTCATGAAACTTGAATGCTAACCATGTGGTCTTTTTTATCCCTTTTTCATGAAATCTACTGTAATCCTAAAGATGTGTATGTACTCTATGCGTATGATTGCGTTTTATATTTTTCAGACTTAGTTCAGTGCATTTTTAAGATCTTGTATGATGAACTAATAGAAATGCAAATAGCAAATAGAAATACCCTTGAGATGCAGAGACATCCCTGTTCAGTAGTGAGTTTGCTAGAAACTGTCGGTAATAGTCTATATTCCTCATGCATACATTATTAATGATTATACAATAACAGTAGACCTGCAGCTAACTATTTTCCTCACTGATCTTCCTCACCTAATCTATTGATTATTTGTTTTCATTCAAAGTAATTGTTGTATCTGTAAAATGATTTCAAAAAGCCCAAGTTGACATCCTCTAATTGCTTGTTTTGTGTGACCAACAGTACAAAACCCAAAAGTATTCAGTTTACAATAATGTAAAATAGAGAAAGGCAGCAAATTTTCACCTTTGAGAAGCTGAAGCCAGAGAATATTTGGCTTGTTGCTTGATAAATAACTTTCAGCAATTAAGCAATGAATAGATTATCAACATTGTTATCAATTTTCTGTTGATCAGTTATTCTATTAATCAAGTAATGATTTCAGAGTTACTTCGGTGTGAATTAAAAAAAACATTTACCTGAATTCCTTCCTTCCTGTGGCTCTAGACCAGAAGCTTTCAAAGTGGGAGGCGGGCCTCCCCAGGGGGGCTCCAAACTGTTTCAGGGGAGGCTCATTGAATGGAAGTGAAAAAAATATTACAAAACTTATCAAAAGGAGATCACATGGAATAGCCTAAATGTGTGATTTGGTTAAAGACACTTTCCCAGAGTCAGAAACTAATAAATGCCTTAGGACAGACCTTTTTTTATGTATTCGGTGTAGTCTGAAGTTGTGTCAAACAGCAATATTAGGCTATCTTAGCTGTGTCTATAGGATAACATAGTAATGATCCCATAGGCATCCGGGAATTGAGCAAAACTAAGCAAGTAAACTAATGGGGGGGGGTGCCTGTTTCCTATTTCCAAGCTTTGTCTGAGGGAAGGCCCACAGTCTCAGACTTTGAAAACCCCTGTTCTAGACAGATCTCAGTCTCCTTCTTTTGATTCTATTTGCATGTTGTTATTAATAATAGATAACGTCCACGTCCAAACACTGGGAAAATAAATTAGTTAAAAAAGATAAATAAAGCTTTTCAAGCATGACTTAATGTTAGCCAACAGAATAAATTGCTCAAATTTTCCGATGATTCAGGACAAGAAGTCGCCAAACCCCAATTTAACTACATGTAAAAGGCTACAATGGATCTTTTTATTCTTTTGGTTCAAATAAAGGGGAGAAATTAGAAGAGTGAAGAACACAGCATCAGTGACGAATGTTTTATCTTTTGCTTTGGCACATTTTCTTGCACTGACTGTTAAGCCCCCTGCAGTATTAGCCCCACAACTTGTCATTTATCACCCGAGCCGTTCTCTCACACAGCCAATAATGATACATTATTATTTCTTTGTTTCCCAGATTTCAGAGCCGTCTGACTTGGCGTACCGGCCCCTGGTTAGTGCCCTGACCAGTAGGCTCCAGGCCCTGCACATCCAGCTACAGGCCTTTGTGGAGCGGGTAGATAGCCTGGTTAAACCCCCAGCAAGTGGGAGGGACCCTCAGGTGGAAGGAGCGTCTCCTCTGGCCTCACCCTGCACCTCCCGTCCCTTCTCTGGAGACGACCAGGATGGACTGAACACTGCCAAGGAGAAGGTAAAAGACAAGAAACACACTCCTCCTTTTCACTCCTTGCCACTGTCTCCTGCGACCCTGTGTCCTCATATGGAGACATTACATTTTGGGATTGCTGCACCTTATACTTCATTCTACTTGACCTGTTGTCTTCGTTCGTTGACACTTTTTTGTGCCATTTAGTGGTATCAAAAGCACAATACACTAAGTGTAAAAACAAGATGGCAGCCATCTCTGCCAAGTCATTCTACAGCCGATCCAGAGACAAAAGTGGACAAGGTACAAAACCTCATCAAATTTTATGGTTGAAACCTGTTCATTTATGCTAAATATAAATTTACAAATTTACATACAGATTTGACAAATTTTAGCAATAGTATCAAGCTACGACGCAGCTAATTAGGAAGTACTCATTTGAGGACATTGGGACTTTATTATTATTATTACTTTATTTATTATTTATGCAGAGTGAAAGTGTAAAAGTAAGGAAACATAGCTTGGGAAGATTTGGGATGAAACCAACAGTTTACAAGAATATAAATAGTTCTTGCATGTGGTACAAATTAGTCTACATTGATTTTTATTTTTTATTCTTATGTGATACATTTCCAGGGCATATGTCTCTGTCAAGAGCAGAAAGATTGCTGAATGCAATGGCAGGAGACAACTCTGATGTGGAGGATTTGTCTGATGGTGATGATGATGATCTTGGTCTGGAAAAATTAAGTTGTTTGCAATTTTGCACAGCAATGGTGAGGCACTGAAATAAACAGTTTTATACTTTGTTACACACTGGTGACTTTACTGTGTTATACAATAAAATAAACCCATTGTCCCCATATGAGGACATCATTTTTTTCAAAAACTACTTCCTGTTCAAAGATAATGCTTAGTTTTTATACTGGTCCTACTAATCCCAAATAGCTAGGAGAAATTAAAAATGTAGACCGAACAAAAGCTCAGGTCTCAGGGGTTTAATTTATTATCAGTTTTTTTAAAAGCTCTTACTTTTGTTGGGTTTTTATTTTTTGTTGTCACTAGTTTTTCTATTCTTCAGTTTTGTGTTTGGTCCAGTGCCTAACCATTCATTGACTGAATAACACCCCCAATCCCATCTAAACATGCTGCTTTAGTTTCTCCGCAGAGCGGAGAATGAATTTACACAACACGCTCAAATCTGACATATCACCAGCAACTTCCTGACAGTAACAGACAATAAAAACAAACATTTAATTAAACTAGAATATCTGCATTTCCTGAAGAGAATGCATATGAGAGCTGGAAGCTGTTAGCTGCTGCTGCTGCTACAACAGCAATTTTTCAATTTTTTAGCGCCACCTACAGGTGAAATTGTATCAAATGCTACAGACTTGTTCAACATCCCCATCTGTACAACTTTTGCTGAATTTGGTCACCATGGAATATTGCATTAAAGAGATACAGCAGTCAGTAAGTAGTATGGTGGTGTTTTACTAATGGCCACAAGGTGGGGCTATTGGTGTCATGCCATCATATGTCATGGACATGCTCATCGAGAATTTGTTTACCATGTTTCATTTTATTTAAAGTCAACAGAATTGTAGAAATATCATGTTTCAATCTTACTGTAGCGCCCCTTTCGACTTGATAGGACCTCAATGAGCACTTGAAAACATACCACATGCATGAATTGCTACATTGTTGGCAAGTAGAACTTGGCCACCTGGGGATTCGAACCCTGGACCTTTGTATTCCCAGAGAAAGTCCATCCATCCATTATCTATACCGCTTATCCTTTTAGAGGTGGGGAACACCCTGGATGGGTTGCCAGTCAATCACAGGGCCGATATAGAGAGACAGACAACCATTCACACTCACATTCAGACCTACGGGCAATTTAGAATCACCAATTAACCTAACCTGCATGTCTTTGGGTTGTGGGAGGAAGCCAGAGTTGCAAAACCCACGCAGGCACAGGGAGAACATGCAAACTCCACACAGAACCCTCTTGCTGTGAGGTGACGGTGCTAGCCACTGCACCACTGTGCTGCCCTTCCCAGAGAAGGTGACTAACTGAAACTTAAAGTTGTAATCTTGAAGATTTTTATTTCGTTGTCCTTCACGGCACCTACGGCACAGGTGAGTTAAAGAGCAAGTGAGCGAGTGAGCAAGCGAGTCTGTTGCGTTAAAAGCCTGTTAAAAGCCTCACTGACACCCGGGTCATAATACTGCAAATGCAAGAGCTTTCATCGGTGGGCCATAGGCTCAGTCACCATTGTGTTGCATCGTTCGGTGACAGATGGTGACTTAACAGACATTTATTTAAATTAAAATCTTTGAGATTATATCTTTAAAACATTTACAACATTCAAAATGGTGATAGAATTCTGAAAAAAATCACACATGATTCTGCTGGTTTTGGGTGTATTGTTAAATACTTTGGTGAAGTTTGATCAAACATTTGGCGAAATAGAAAATGTTGTGCATACAGTACAAATTACAGTAAGACACTGAATGTCACTGCAGACTCATCGTTTGACAGATCTGAACACCATTTAAAACATGGATATCTAAAGAATGGCTTTTTTGGTAGCATTTGAATGAAGACTTATGGAGATATAGATATCAATTGATTTTACATATTTTGAAAAATATAGAGTGACAGACTTCTGAATTGACCATAGGTAGCAGTGAGGCAAACTTTTGTCACACATCAGTGGATGTGCTGAAAAAAATTCAGCTCTGTTATGCCTCACGGTCCATGAGTTATTTGCCAAAATGTAAGACACGTAATAACCATTTATTGATTGTACAGTACATACATGTGCACATATGCATATTTATATTTATATATATATATATATATATGTATGACGTATGTGTGAGGATGAAATGTTGTCAGTGATTGACATTTATACGGTGTTGGGGAGTAGTGAACTACATGTAATTAAACTAATAGTTTAACTACATATTACAGTAGCTTGCTGGTAGTTCAACTACATTCATATTTGCATAGTGATTGAAGTAGTTCAGTTACTTTTTTGCCATTTTTTTGTGTAGTTAACTACTGAAACTATAAACAATTTTGGGCCATAGGAAGGAATGATTTTTTATTTTTATTTTACCATTGCTTCTTTACTGTAATTGCAAGTTAAATATTTTGTCTTTACTGTTTTAGTTATAGTCAGATAATACAAAAGCCAGATTTGTTTACAAAAACATTCCTTGCAATTTTGTCTTTGTGAAAAGCCCAGATAGAATTGTCTTGTTTAGGACAGGTTTAGGCCTCGTGTATTCCAGGAAGCTGGATCGTCAGCTCACCTGTGAAAAATATTTGGCTATAGTTTTTAATGTTTTGAATCTGAATTTGTAAAACTAAAGTTGCATTTCAATTAGTCGTAAGTGTTGATTATTGCTATTTATTAACAAATGTTCAGAGAAGTTGTTGCATGCTATTTTAGAAGTTACCTGGCTAACTGAGTAATCCTGCTTGATGCAGTACCCCCGCCTGGACTCCAGTTTCTGGAAGGCAGGTGTCTGACTGATGAACACTGTATAAAGAACCAAAGCTGACATTCCTTGCACTTTCCCATGAAAAGTGGGGTATTTAACTTTTTTGGTTTATGTATGACCTGTGAACAAGCTGGCACTTTTTTCAATACTCTTAATCGAGTGGCATTTTTTGCTGGCATGTGACTTTTTTGTATTATATTTTGTTTTTTTAGATTTCGTATCACATGTACATGTCATTTTTTTTACAAAGTCGTTTGAACTACTTCTTCTAAGTAGCTTTAGTTACTAGATTTCTCCCTAGGGTAGCTTTGCTGTAGTTCAACTTCTTCCAGCGTGAAGTAAGTGGTAGCTTGCAAAGCTGTGCTTTCAAAGTAGCTTCCCCAACACTGCATTTGTAACATTTAAACCTGAGTTAATGCTGTACAACAGTTATTAACTGCTTATTAATACAAGTGTTTGATATCATTCAACAGTATGGAAGCATTAAATAGGTCATAAGTTTCAGTAATTCTTTAGAAAGGAAATTAGGAACAAAAGAGAATAACTGAGATTAGAATTAGAAGGTGGAGATGAAGTTTCGTGCCTTACCAGCTGATACCCCTCATGGTCTCATAGACAACATAAGATAAGGAGAAGTCTCTTTGCGCTCACGTCTCAAACCCAATGCAATAATGGTATAACGCCAGAAATGAAAGTGATCACAACACTAAGATATTTGGCAACCATCCTGTTTGTGTGCTGCAATCTCCCCTCTTGCTTTAGACTGCAACACATACCACCGCTTTTCGCACTCCTCTCTGCTGCGCACAACCAGAGGGAATGGGGCGTTAATCTGCTACACTATATTCTCCCACGCCTGCCTCTTGGCTTGCGCTGTAACACCGGGGCCGAATTTTCCTCTTAAAATGGTTTTACGCTTGTCAACTAATTGAGTTAATAGTAAACATTGTTCTTCTATCCAGTTGGGTTTTCTGGTTCTTGTACTTGCTTCCATTGCTGTTTGCTTGTTCGCTGGTTTATGGTAGATTATGCCAACCAACACTGCTACTATACACTGGCCAGCAATCACAATTGATGAAAGCTGAGCCATTTTTCCCCCGTTAATATCAGATAGATTAAGTAGGCTACTAAAATTACCAGCATGGTAAATAAAGGTAAATAAATATAACAACTATCAGCATGAATGGACTACTGCGCTACTGTCCATTCTATACCCATTATCACTAAGAGTGCTTTTTTTTTT
>NTHP01000756.1:90694-110130 GCA_003416845.1 Oplegnathus fasciatus
AGCACAACTTTTCATCACGAAGGTCTTAAGATTGCGCTGGCCAAATTTGAAGTTGATCTGATTAATTCTCTAGGAGGAGTTTGTTAAAGTATGGAACATGTAAATCGCCAAAAATGACCACAAAATTCAAAATGGCCAACTTCCTGTTGGATTTAGGGCACGACTGCAAGAGGCTTTTTTGTACGTCTGGAGATGATACATATGCCTCCCAAATTCCAGCCATGTAGGTGAAACTAAGCGGTTGGTTTTCGACTGTAGGGGGCGCTGTCAAGCCAATTTGCCACACCCAAGTGTGAGACCCATATCAGATCGCAATTTTCGCCACTTCTGATGTGCACGCCAAGTTTGGTGCGTTTTGGAGCATCCCTTGCCCTTCAAAAATGCGCTCAATGACTAAAATAAAAAATAAATAAATAAAAAAATCTTAACAATAATAATAATAATAACTTCTTGCAATACAAGAGAGTCCTCGCACCATTCACTGTGCTCGGGCCCTAATAAAGTATAAATCAGCACCAACATAGAAGGGTTTACACCCTTGGGGTTAGAACCCTAATAATAATAAAGAATAAACCAGCACAAACTTAGAAGGATTCTACCCCTTCGGGGTTAGAACCCCAACAATTAAAGCTGAACGAGATGAACGGGCCCTCGCACCTTTGCGCACATCGGGTGGGGCGGCAGCTGCGGTGTCCTGACAGGAGGCCGGTCGACACGGCTTTCAATTTTTGTGACCGTTGGACACTGCCGGAATGAGATAAATATCACTTCCTGTGTCCACTATGTGGCGCTAGAGAACACACACTAATTATACGTCACGTTGCTGAATATCATGTGTTGACCACGCCATGTAAAGTTCATGTAAATCGGATGATCTTTGTCACATAAGTCTGACTTCCTGTTGTCAATAGTTGGCGCATGACTGAATATTGGCATGTAGATGTCTTCAGGCTGGGACTCGTATCAAACATGTGAAGTTTGGGGCAGATTGGATAATGTGTATTTGAGTTACAACAACTTGATGGTTCATGGCGACACGCGCAAAATGGCCGCCATGCCACTGCTACGCCATTCGACAAAAACTCACAAATAGCACAACTTTTCATCGCGAAGTTCTTTAGATTGCATAGACCAAATTTGAAGTTGATGTGTTTAATTCTGTAGGAGGAGTTCGTTAAAGGTTTGTTCGCAACGGTCGCTGCTCGGGCCCTAATAATAATAATTCCTTTAAATACAATAGGGACCTTGCAGCAGTCGCTCCATACAAAAACAACAGGTTCCTGGCACTTTCGTGCTCGGGCCCTAATAATAAGAATAATAATGATAAAAAGAATTCCTTGAAATACAATAGGGACCTCCAAGCGGTCGCTGCTTGGGCCCTAATTAACAGTTTTGGCCTTAAGTCATCCCTGATTGTCCTGTCTCAAACTGTCTTTCCCTCTTAGCTACAAGAGGAGCACCAGAAGTCTCTGCTCCATTGGGACTTCCAGCTGCAGAGTTTAGGCCTCCAGGCTCGGCTTCAGCAGAAGTTGTGGAGCCAGGAGAGGTCTCTGCTGGTCCAGGAGTCTCAGCACCTCAAACAGGCCCTATTAGTGCTCAGCCTCAAACTACGCTGCTTCCTCAAACAGTGGAGGCTGGGCTGCAAGGACACAGAGTGGAAAGACATCTTGGAGGTATGAGGGAATGGAAAGGAAAATGTCTCACAGCTATGTTTCTATGAGTCATTAGCTGGTTGTCCATACTGTTGACATATAATAATACAGTGGAAACTGCTTAGTGATCATGTTTGTTCGGGTCAAACTGATGGGCGGGTGATTATTATAACCAATTTTTTTTTTTCCTTTTTCTTTATTTCGCATGCAGATTACCATCTAATTGACATTTGTATGTGTGTGTATTACAAGAATATAAAGTAATGAAATGGACAGTTTATGTAAATATATACATAAACTCAAATTTTTTTACAATGATCCCTCAAATGTGGTTATCAAACACTTGTGACAAAAATGTGTAATGGAGGGAGGCCGGATTATTTTACAGTTTAACAATAAACTTTATTGTCCAAAATGACATCAGTGCACTGAAACAGTAATCTTCACTGGGAATTTAATAATTATAAATAACAGTGTATTATACTATATAGGCTAGTGTATAATAGTCCTTGGTGAAGTAGTCCCACACCTTACTTCTTCCACCCTCAGCCATCTGTAAAATAAATATAAATACAAAAAGTGTGGGATTAACTGAATTATATATTTGAGCTGGAACCAAACTAGTCTGCATTGCATGTTTTATTCTATATTTTATTCTAAATAGCTTAATCTTCACTAATTATGTATTTATCTTTACATATAGGTATATCAAAAAAACCTTAACGTAATGAGTGAAGTCACTGGCAAAACGTTTGACGTCCTCTCTACCTAAACCACGTATTCTCTACTTTATCAAGTTAATGGATTGAACTCCAATCAGAAACGTTTTTTGCTTGCTTATCAAAACATCTTTATCAATATTAGGCTGTTAATGTATAATGGTCACAAACATGAACTCATGGTTTGCTGCTGCAGAGTCAACAGACAAACAGCCCCAAACATATTTCAACGTATCTGGTGGAAAAACAGACTTTTAAATTTTACATTTTGTAAATGCAAAGACTTGAACTGTTCAGTTTGGAGGGCGGACCAACCTGCAAGTCCTGTACAAAAAGTTTAGTGTGAATACACGTAACGTTACCGCTCCTATTAATGTAATGGCAGAACGGGCTAAGATGCTAACATATTAGCTTCCACTCAACTGACAAGATATGAAAGCAGCTATGTGGTTAGCTAGCTAGCTAATGTAGCAAAAGAGTATGAGTAACATGACGGTTGTCACAGGAAAGTGAAGAGATGCTCTGATGCTTACCTTTTAATCTACTACGTTACTGACTGTACTGACAGACTATAGCTGACTAGCTACCTCGCAAGCGTAGCAAACAGATGTGATAAGCATGAGTGACATGACAGTTGTCAAGGACAGGGTTATATTAGAGTTATACTGAAAGGGGTAAATGATGGGCTCATTGTTTATTAACTCTCCATGGACGTATTTCACAGACTAGTTAGCAACTCACCGCTTGACTCCACTGTCTGCTCAGCTGTGATGCACACTCTGCTACATGTGCTGCACATGGCGCTGAGAGGATTGTAAACAATGGAGTCGGAGCGCGCTCTGCTGTACAAACTATGTGATGACACCATTTACACCGTATATATATGTATATGCTGATTCCGATATATCTGCGATAGGCCAAAATCAGCTGATTAAATCTGCCGACCAATAAATCAGAGTGTGTGAGAATGTCTGAGTCCTTTATGTGTGTGTGTCAAACTGCAGTAATTAGTTATTAAATATTTAATTTTTTTTAATCTAGTAAGTTATTTGAGTGAAAAAACATTGTTTAATTTGCTGCTCTGGTCATGGCAGTAACTGTGTGCCTGTGTGTGTGTGTTACTTGTGTGGAACACTCACACAGTGTAACACACAGAACACACACACACACACACAGTAACACACACACACACACACAGAAAACACACAAACACACATATGTCCTGCTTGGAGAGGACAAGATGGCTGACTTTGAAAATGGCTTAATGAGAAAGGTCAACATAAATATTTGACTCAGAGTTAGGCAGTCGAATTAGCCAGTCACAGTGTGTCAAACTGCACTGATTAGCTCATCTCAATCAGCTTTGTTTTCTCAGCTCCAATCAAAGGTTGCCATGGTGACTGTTAAGTGACTCCTGGCTCAGAGAGTTGATTTCACAGAGATAAACCTCAGGGGCACCTCTTGATTTACTGCTTCCTGTGCTCAGACAGCAAGTCTTATCGTAAAAATGATGATATCATCAGAGAGAAAAGAGTCTCATGAACGCAGTGATACAGATTTTATGTGTGTGGGGTTAAAAAAATGTGATCACTAGAGCAGGTTAGAAAACTGGTACACTCTGCCTTCTTCCAAATTTTCTCATATGGGAGTGAATACTGCAGTTGGTTGGTGGTCCTGTCGCTTCACAGAGCCAAAAGTCTAAATCCATTTGCTTCTGTAGTTACACCTGTGCGACCGGCACAAGTTTTCCTACGTTTTGATGTATAAATTATGTATGTGGAGTGACAATTGTGGGAGTGAGAGCAGGTTAAAGAGAAAATTTTTAGACAATTTTACAACTCCTCTCCAGTTATGTCCCCCACTCGAGCTCTGAGCATTCCACCCCATATAAACTAATGCAAAAAGCTCAGAAGCTCTGAAAATTTCATGAAACTTGAACTGCGATTGTGTAAAAAGTGCAAACCATATGAAAAAGTTGCATTCATGTGAGAAAGTCCCAAGGGTTGTGAACGTTTTAAAGTTTGAATGAAGTTACTGCGTGAATGTATGAATGAGTGGGAAGAAGTTGAAGATGAGTAAGTTTGAAGGTGTTTCTAATTGACTCCCATTGTAACTTCAGAAGCACGTGGGGTAAAAGGAACTTGCCAATATCCCTTTAAGGTCTGGGTATCATCGAATAATCTGTAATTCCTTTGTAATTCCAAAATGAAAAACCCCGTAAATCTGTTATTTGTTTCAAAACCAAAAAAAAAAAATTTTGTGTTTTGCAAATTCCTTTTTTTGTTAATCATTTGAGATAGACAGTAGAACTGTGGACAGACAGGAAGTGGAAGTTTTCATCGTGAAGGTCTTTAGATTTGACTGCCCAAATTTGAAGTTGATCTGATGAATTCTCTTGGAGGAGTTTGTTAAAGTATGGAGCCTGTAAATGGCAAAAAATACACCAAAATTTGACATTAAATTCAAAATGGCCAACTTCCTGTTGGTTTAGCTCATGGCACCAGGAGCCTTCTTTTAAAGTCTTGGGATGTTACATGGCCAGGGTTTCTGCAGGTTCTTAAAAAGTCTTAAAAAGTCTAAAATCCAATAATCTGAATTTCAGGCCTTAAAATGTATATAAATAAATTTTAAAGACCTGTCAAAATCGTATTTCAGACACTTTAACACAATTTTGACAGGTCTTAAAAATTGATTGGATTATGAAGTTAAGGTTACTTTTCTGAAGTTGCATCAACTTCAGTATCGCTTTTAAAAATTTGTATTGATCACGCTGTAACAAAACTACAAAATGAAACCAACATGGAACCAATAACCATGCATGTAAATCGCCAGACCATTAAATTTAAAATGGCCAACTTCCTGTTGGGTTTAGGGCATGGCTGCAAGAGGCTTTTTTGTTCGTCTGGACATGATACATGTGTCCATAAAATTTCAGCCATGTAGGTGAAACTAAGGGGTTTCTTTCGTTTGTAGGGGGTGCTCTCGAGCCCCCTTGCCGCGCCCTAAGCCAAGACCCATATAAGATTGCAATGTACCGCATTTGCGATGTGTGTGCCAAGTTTGGTGAGTTTTTGAGCATGTCTAGGCCCTCAAAAATGCGGTCAAAGTGTGAAATAAGAATAATAAGAATAATTCCTTCTATTTCTATTCTATAGGGTCCTCGCAGCAGTCGCTGCTCGGGCCCTTAATATTACTGGGACCACTACAGAAAATTGCAGATGAATATTTACTATCCAGGAATTCACATTATAGACATGACCACTGACTATGACAATTTGGCCACAATATAGCACATTGACCATACACCGTCCAGCCATATACTAGGTTTTGACCTCGTCTTGTTGGATGTTTCACCTGCTGATACCAGAGTAAAGTGCATTGCAATAGTGAAGTCTGGAGGAGATAAAAGCATTGATAACCTTTTCTAAATCTGTAGAGGAAATTAATGACCTTGGTTAAATGTCCCAGTTGGACAAAGCATATGTCCTTATTTCGACCAGAAATATTTATTTATTTATTTTGCAGGTAGGCTGTGTATCTAAAATCAATACTCTGTGTTTGGTTTAAATCAAAGGACATCAACATTTGTCCTCAGAAGTTTTGGAATAATGTGATCTCAGTTCACAGCTAAAGCATCTGGTGCTATGCAGAAAACTTGGGAAAATTGATGTCATTTCACACAAATTGTGAAATAAAATTTGTATTTTACCAATTTTTTAATATTGTAGCTGGATGGAAATTTTAAGTTATTGCCTGTGCAAATATAAAAAAGAAAAGAAAATCATGAAAGTGTCCTATGAGATTGCCACTGTGTGTGTGTTACATAATATTAGAGGCCAAGATAAATGATCGATAGGTGATCCTGCTTTGTGATTGGCTTTTTAGATGAACAGCCTGAATGACCTCTACCTGCTGTTGGAGGAGGAGAACCTGACAAGCCCCACCCATCAGACTGACAAGAGGGACGAACAACAACTCAGCCCAACTATTCAGGTAAGTGGAGTGACACACACACACACACAAGTACACCCACACACACTCTTACATGTGTTATCTGTCTTTCCCTGCAGTCAAGTGCTGTGAGCAGCACCTTGGCAGATCTGAAGGTGGCGCTGCAGGATCTTAGTGGAGAGTTGCGACAGGAGAGACAAGGCTCCCAGGAACTCACCCAGCAGTTCGCAAAGGCCAAGGCATCATGGGAGGTGGAGAGGACGGAACTAAAGAGCCTCATCACACAGGTAAGAAGTATTACTGTAAATTCAGACAGGAAAAGTTTTGTGAGTATGAGTAATGGCCTCCTACATGAAAAGTATTATTTCACAGTCAAGATTTTTCTGTTCGTGCTGTTTTTGTTCCTATGGTTGGCTGGTTTGAAGTGGGCAGGACTCTGGAAAAATATATTACATATATATATATGTATACATACCAATCAGGATTTAGCAGTGTTTGAAGCAAACTCTGATGACAGTTGTTGGGTTGTTTGCTGATAGTTCACTGTCTATCAACTCTGATCAAACTATACCCACACAGCTGTGATGAAGCAGATTAGCTGAGTTTATCAGAGTTCTTTTAATGAATAATAACTAACAACGTTTTTCCAAACTTTAACTTTTATTTTTGCTTATTTAGTTTAGAGTATTTAATGTTATGGAGAAATACTTTATATTTTAAACCAAGCTTTCAGGGGCTTTAAAAAGTAGCAGTGATACTTTTTTATGTTACTCTACAAAACTTAACCCAAATCCTTTGTTCTATTCAAAGTAAATTATAGTGCAGTCCATTAGAAGACGCAAACCTAAAATGCAAAGTTTTATTGGTATGAGCCTGATGCAACAATGTACAAAATGTATCATACTCCTTTGATTTTATATTTTACAACCACTGTGTTCTCCAGTGGAATGGAATGATTAATGGAATAAGCTGATCTAGTTTCCTTTGGTTGCTCTGCAGTTTCACGTGCAAGGAGACAGATGTTGACATTTAAAAACCATCAGATACTCGTGCTGAGAAAGTCAAGAGCTAAATGAATTCAGGACATGAAGAAAAAATAATGCAGTGGGAAGATTAGATAAAATGGCCCCCTCCATAAATCAGCGCAGGGGCACATTGTCCATCGACTGGACTCAAAAAAAGTTTGCTGAAGTTACAACCACCCAGTCAAAATAAACAAGCTACTAATGAATCCAGGTGACCTTTGCTTGCAAGCCTGTGCTCCTTGCTTGCATGTAACTGGACAATTATAGTACACCTGGTAGGGAGCAGACAGACGAAAAGACAATAAGTTTCTGCTCTGAAGGGGCCAATATTAATTTTGACAGTGGTTTTTAAAATTTATGACATCCTAGGTGGTCAGGTTCTACTTCTCGATCTGTCAAGTAGCTTATTCATCCATCTTAGCCTTTTATCCCCTGTCTGTCTGTCTCTTTTGTCTACAGGCTGTGCATAATGGTTTGAATCCTCCCCTCCTCCCTCATTGTCTCTCTGTCTGTCTCAGCAGCAGAGGCGGTAATTGTGTAAGTGTTAATTAACAGCCTCTGATGTGTGTTACCACCCGGTAATTGGGACAGAGAGAGAGATAAAAGAAAAAGAGAGAGGAAACAGAGAGGCCTGTTGAAGTTGGGCAATTAAAAAAGCCTTTTCATATGTTCTTACCTCTGGCACCTGAGTGTATATTATTTTACTCTCTATTTTATTTGCTAAATATCTGTCAAAAATGCATCTTTCTATGAAGGATGTGTTTTAGTCTACACCAGTACTGAAACACAGGAATACACACAGAGACACACACACAGACTCATTAATCATCATCATGATCTGAGAGATTCTGCCCTTGCCATGTGGAGCAAGATCATTTATTTTCTGATTGGTTTGGCAGCTCCCTTGGCAGCCAATAGGAGACGAGAGCAGTGTTACAAAGAGATAAGACGCTCTGCTTTTCCTAAATGTGATGTAGCCGCAGGGTTTTATTAAATTTATAGAAAAACCTTAAAAAGCTTAATCAGCTGTGATTCATTTTGGGTGAAACCAATTCATCATGCCAGATGTCAACACACACAGAAATATGAGTTTCATATTTTATTATGTTTGACTGTGTTGCACTATATCACAGATTTTGTCAAATTGAAACACAAACACACACATCTGTGCAACACTTTAATGTCATTATTCTCTTTTCTGCCCTGTAAACTATCCTACCAAAGTGTGTATGTGTGTGTGTGTTATGCTGGCCTAGATGCCACAGCTAGAACCAATCTCTTCTCTGCCAGCTACGCACACTGTAAAGTATGCCATCAATTTGCCCTGGTGGTGTGTGTGTGTGTGTGTGTGTGTGTGTGTGTAGATGTTCACCAGCCAACCGAATCACATCAGTGCCAAGGCGTTCTGGCAGCGTGCAGCAGCTCCTCCAGCTGTTGCTTTTTTGAACAAGTAAACTCAATTTCAAACACTGTCCTATCTGTCAGCTGCACAGGAAATTATCTTCGCCGTTCAGTCCGATAAAACAAACATCATCAGTGAGGTAGAAACGATATCCAGAGCCTTGAAAGCATCCGGTACAACACTGCCTCCTTTTTTTTCCTTAATCAGTCATCCATTCTGACTGTAGGACACGTTACGAACACTTGCTGTCTCCGTGATGACATGACACAGAGTGAGTAGCTGGAAGCTCTGAACGCTAGTTCTTCACATCTGTTGAATTCACTTCACTCATGAAGGGAGGATGAAGATAAAGGGGCATCAGTGTGCAACTCAAATGCAGATGCAAGTCAACATTTAATGAGTTTTCATGCGTAAATACCAAACTAGTTGTTTGTTTCTTCCAAAACGACACAAATGACTCATATAAGTGTGTTCTGATCCGCCACCTCTACAGTTAAGGTCTAGTTAAATTTACACTTAACCTACTTCAACTAAAGCTGCTTCATAAATTGACTGACATTTTTGAGTCTGCTCTTTCAGTAGCTTTTTGTTAGATTTTTTTTTGAAAGTTGAAAATTATTATAGAGTCTTATAAATTTCTTACAACTTCCACTGACATCCAACAACCCTACGTGAGGTCCCCACCCAAGAAAGTCAGAGGTAAATTAATGTAAATCTGATTAGCAAAATAATCAAACTTCTGTGGGCCCTAGAATTAACAGCTGATGGCTGGTATGGGGTACTGACAACATTAACAGATAACTTCAACTTTGTAGTTGTCTAAATCTGGTGTAGGCTGCCCAAAATGGCACATAATGTACTGTGGGTTGTTGTCACACTATCCATTGTTATTGTTTGCATTAGCACCAGATCATTTGCTACAGCAGTAAATGAGCATACAGTGTCTATACATTCACCCCCTCTCTGACTTTTTCATATTTTGTTTTTAAAACTACTGAGTCACAGTGATTGCAGTTAGAGTTTGTTAACAACAATTAACAGACAAATTACTTTAATGTCAACATTCATAACAAATATCTGTAAGAGGTGAATTCTTTTTTAAAGGCACTGTATAGCACCATATATACACTACCGGTCAAAAGTTTGGGCTCACCCAGAAAATCTCATGTTTTCCATGAACACTTTGATGAAACACTTTTATTCATCAAATGAGTTGCGAAATGAACAGAAAATATTGCCAAATATTGACAATTTAGAAATAATTATTTTTACTAGAAGTAATCATTTTGTCCATCAAACTTTGCTTTCATCAAAGAATGTTCCATTTTCAGCAATTACAGCCTTGCAGACCTTTGGCATTATAGCTGTCAGTTTTTTTAGGTAATCTTATGAAATTTCACCCCATGCTTCCTGAAGCACCTCCCACAAGTTGGACTGGCTTGATGGGCACTTCTTACGTACCATACAGTCAAGCTGCTGCCACAACAGCTCAATAGGGTTGAGATCTGGTGACTGCTCTGGCCACTCTATTATAGACAGAATACCAGTCTTCCTCTGTCCAATGTCTGTGTTCTTTAGCCCATCTTAATCTTTTCCTTTTATTGGCTAGTCTCAGATATGGGTTTTTCTTTGCTACTCTGCCTAGAAGGCCAGCATCCTGGAGTTACCTCTTCACTGTTGATGTTGAGACTGGTGTTTTGTGGGTACCATTTAATGAAGCTGCCAGTTGAGGACCTGTGAGGCATCGGTTTCTCAAACTACAGACTCCAGTGTTTCCCACACATTGGTTTATTTGTGGCGGCCCGCCACAATATTAACATTGACCGCCACATGTTGATTTTCTATTTTTTTTACCTCCTTGCCCCACTCTTGCGCTCTCTCTCTCTCTCTCTCTCACACAAACACCTTGACAACAGACCTGTCTGTGAAGAGCCCCTCCTCTCCGTACACACTCTAAATCAAAACTATGGCGTTTAATTAGTCTCAAAACCCGTGCACATATATAAAACAGATGCGTGCACGTAATACGAGCACACTGAACAGAATCCGTGAAACCCGTGCATGCACAAGCGCGGTCCCACAAACACGGGGCTCTGATGACCATGAGCTCGACCCTCCCTATGTGCTCGCAACTGCTCAACACTCACTCGCTCATGAAGTTGACTTTTGAGACTTTGGAGGTGGGGATGGAATAGGCAGTGGCTGATGTGGCCCCTCCTTTGATTCCTTTTATTGGTCACTTTCAAGCTTTGTGCTGTGCTTTTTAATCAGCACAACAGTTTTCAGCTGTGCTAACATAATTGCAAAAGGCTTTTTTTAATGATTAATCAGCCTTTTAACACAATAAACTTGGATTAGCTAACACAATGTGCCATTGGAAAGATGGAACACACTGGAGTGATGGTTGCTGAAAGTGGGCCTCTGTACACCTATGTAGATATTCCATTAAAAATGAGCCTTTCCAGCTATAATAGTCATTTACCACATTTACAATGTCTAGACTGTATTTCTGATCCATTTAATGTTATTTTATGCTTTTATTTCAAAAATAAGAACATTTCTAAGTGACCCCAAACTGGATGTATTTTTTACATACACACCCAAGTCTGTCACTGAGTGAGTGACTGACTGACTGACTGACTGAGTGACAAAGTTACATGATTGGCAGCCGAGTGTTGGAGTTTCCTCATTGGCCGTTGCTCTTTCAAAATGAATAGGCGGGAATGTTAGGCAGCTACGTACACTATGAGTACAGGCGCCGCCTTCCAAAGCTACTGCTAGTATTACGGGTGGATAGTGCCAATTTAAGGATTACCAGGAAAAGGAGAAGGAGCGGTCTACGCTTCCGTTGGCACCACACCTTGTGGAGTTTTAAGTGGGATTGTTTGGGCTGCAGATGGGAGACCGGCGGCAACGTTAAGGCGAGTGCATGGAAGGAACGTCTCTGGCGGCTGCGTGACGGCAGTGTATCAGAAATTTCTATAAAATATAACATAGAGCTGCCAAGTCTCACGCTTTGACCTTGAGACTCACCCATATCAACTAGTTCACACGCTCAAACTCCTGTGATGTAGTCTAGTAAGTTTGTGAGGGAGGCGAGTCTCTCCAGGTGTGAGAGAGAGTGAGAGAGTGTGAGAGAGAAGTACAAGCTATTTATGGTAGTTAAATTACTTTAGTCAGCCATAAAGTGTCTGGATAAGCTCAAGCTGCAGTATCATAGTTACTGAAAGGCTGTGTGTTGTGTTCGCTGCCACAGAAGAGAAATAAAAAGTGTCCGTTCCACGGCGTCCAGTCACCAGCGACGAGCCACGCTGAAGTCAATTAGAATAAAACCAGAGGTCTCCTAACTCTGGTTTGGATCCGTGGATCTGGAAAGGTAACATAAGCAATCATGTTTATCATGGAGTCAGGCTCCAGTAACGTTAAAGGTCCTAAATACGACATTCAGAACAATAATAATATGGCAGCAAACAACTATTTGCTATGTGAAGATATAGAGGAGTAATGACGTCCTGATCTGAGCATGAAGTCACACTCCCTCTGTATGTGTTATTATCCTAGCTTTGTTTTGAAGCCGGGACAGCCGCGCGTACATATTAGTGCATGTGAGTCTGCACCGCATTTATAGAGACGAAGAAAGCGACTTCCCACACAGCATTGTAAAAGCGAGACGAGAGTGCAGTTTGAAGCATTCAGCTGAAGGCATTCACAACCATCAAACTAGCTAGCATTAGCAGGATAGCTAGCAAGCTAATAGCTCCCAGCAAGCAACGGCAGGCACCGCTGTGTCTGAGGGTGTGTGTCTGTTATTTTCCTCCAGCCTTTTCCCCCTCTCCTCTGTACATTTCCCCTCAAGTCAGCAGTCAATGTGGACCAAGAGAGACTAAATACATTATAACACCCATAGTGTTACTCGCGGCTGCAGACAGGTTGAGAAGTGAGAGTGAAGATAAATCCACTTTTTAATCCCAAAAGTTTGAAAAATAAACTCTGAGCTCTCCTCCTGCCAGTAAACAGCTCCAGATCAGAGCAGAATCCAGTGTGACTCTGGGTGTTTATTCCTTCAGATGCTCCGGCTCTGCACTCAGCTCTCTCCTCTCAAAGCTCCCCCGTGCTCAGCAGCTGTCTGTGGGTGAGCAGCGGCTGAGAGAGTCGCTGGTCTGGTCCTCCCCACACAACACTCTGCAAAGCCCCGCGACACGCGTGCATATTTCACTCAAGTTGAATATTTACCATTACTATTTATTTATAGACTATTAATAGACAGTTTTGGTGAGTTTTATTTTGTTTCTGTCCACTTGAGCCCATTTGTTTTGGTCTGAGGTGGTGTGCTCTACTGCGACAACTACTGGTTCTGAATGTCGCATTTAGGACCTTTAACATTAGAGGGTCATTCCATACCAACTCACCTACTATCTCCCACTTCATGTCATGGATTTTCTTGAAAAAATTCATGTGGAAACTATTATATTCATGGGACCTAGCAAAATCCTACAGCTGTAGTTGTAACAATTACAGAGCTATAACTTGCAAATTTCCTGAACCCAATGAAAGACAGGCTCAATAGGTATCACACAGAGATAGAAAACCTTGAAGTCAAGGTAGTACAAATATCTACCTGTGAAATGACACCACTGAATGTAATATTACAGCCAGTTAAAAGTACAAAAAATTAGCTATTTTCAAAAAACTATTAAATGATGGAGTAATATTACATCTTTAATTTTTTAATATATCTGCAATGGATATTGACACTTCCCCATAAAAAAGTTTCAAGGAAATTAAAATGATTTGATCTGTGGCACTCAGTTTTTTATGCAGGACCAAATAACTTCCATATGTGATAGAACTATATTTATACTACACAGAATCAAATCGGTTGCAAGAAAGTGAACACTAGTGAAGATATACATTTTTGAAAATTAAATTTGTAATCTTGAAGATTTTCATTTCGTTGTCTTTCACTGCACCTATGGCGATAATCTGTAATTGCAGGTGTGTTTTTGGACCTCACGTAAGTTTCAGTTTCAGTTTCATCGTCTGTAGTCATTGATGTATTCCTTGTTTGTTCGGCCATAATAACCGTTTACTCACAATGCTAGTGGACACTGGAAAAAACACTCCGCCGCTTCACACACAGGTGAGTTGAAGAGCAAGTCTGTTGCGTTAAAAGCCTTGTTAACTGTGCTGCCACTTGTGATTTTTCTGGGAAAGTCACTCCCAACACCTGGGTCATAATACTGCAAATGCAAGGGCTTTCATCAGTGGGCCATAGGCTCAATCACCATTGTGTTGCATCATTTGGCGATAGATAGTGACTTAACAGAGATTTATTTCAATGAAAATCTTCGAGATTATATCTTTAAAGATTCTTCGTTCAGGTAAAAATGTATTTACTTTTATTCAGCAACAACTATTTACATGGATACATGTTGGAAATTATCCTTAGGGTTTCTTGAATGTTCAGTACAAATTTCAACCCAATCCAGTGAAAATTAAGCAATTGAATACACATACAAAGAATGGCAAAAGTGATGAAATGATGAAACTTCTTACAATTAAATATGTGCAACATACATTTTCTTCTTCACAGGTTTCCAAATGAGGTAAGTAACAGTTAGCCTACATAGCTCATACAGACCAACTAACATAAATTTGCATTGATAATGTGTTAACTAAAGCAGCCTATGTTATCGCTTAGCTTAATTTAGTAGCTCAGCCTAGTAGCCTCCAAGGATCAAACCAAAAAACTCTGTGGAGCTGTACTGAGCCTGCATGTGCACCGCCTGGCTGTGCTGTGTAGACTAAAAAACAACAAGGAGGATACAGCAGTTTGGGGAGAACTTTAAAGGTACAGTACCTCAACCTCCCTGTAGGTGGCACTAATTTCCGTCAAAAACTGACTGTCAGAACACTCCACACTTGGTATAAATATTTTTATACCACTATTTCCAATGTTTCACCTTTGATATAAGTAAAACCACATCACTGATGGGCCTAAGGTACTCTTTAGTTGTCCCTTGACTGACAGTCTTCACCATGACCTTTCGCACCTTGCTGTCAGAGCTTGGAGTGGCCTTTACTATCAGATCAAGAGGCCACTTGTTATGTTTTGCTTGAATGTCCTTTATCAAAACAACGTCACCATCCTGGAGGTTAGGCTGCTCCTTGGTCCCCTTCCTCCAGGGCTGAAGAGTTGCCAGGTACTCCTGTTTCCACCTTTTCCAGGAGGAGTTTGCCAAGCTCTGGACCTGGCCCCACTGTCCCTTACACAGGTAATCGAGTTCCAAGTCCCCTGAGGGTGCGGGAGTAACACTCGCCTTCTGAGTTAGGAGAGTGGCAGACGAGAGTATCTCAGGAATCTCTGCATCATATCAGATGGGAACCAGAGGTCTGGCATTCATGATGGCCATAACTTCAGCCATTGAGGTCGTTAGGACTTCATGTTTCAGTCTAGTAGCCCCATTTTTCGTCAGCAGTGCATCAAGGATCCGTTGGGTCACATCAATCATTCTCTCCCATGCTCCACCCATATGCGAGGAATGAGGTGCATTAAATGTCCATGTACAGCCCTGGTTTTCCAGGTAGTCCTTAATCTCAGGGTCGTCTGTGTTAATTTGAAGCTCCCTGCATGCTCCAATAAAGTTGGTGCCTTTGTCTAACCTGAGGTGTTTGACAGGTCCACGTATCGTCAGGAAGTGTCTCAAGGCATTGATGACACTTGAGGTCGACATAGATTCAATAACTTCCAAGTGGACAGCTCTGGTACTAAGACAAGTGAAAATGACTGCCCACCTTTTGCTCTCAGCAGCATCTCCCCGTGTGCGACAGGTTATCACACTCCATGGACCGAAGACATCGAGTCCTACATATGTGAAAGCTGGATCCATGGCTACTCTGTCCGCAGGCAGGTCAGACAACATGATGCTAGAGATGAGCCTCTTCCCCCCTGCTATCCAGACACCAGTGGTACGCAGCACGCCCCCTGTAAAGTGGTGACCTTGGTGGGCTACATGATCATGATGTGCCGGACTACGAGAGTGGCTATATGATGACCAGCTGGTAAGATCAGCGGATGTTTCTCTTGGTCTTCCAATTTGGCTTTGTGGATGCAACCTCCCATTATAAGCAAGCCATTCCTGTCAAGAAAGGGGTCCAATTTTAGCAGGGAGCTGTGGCGGTGAACTTTAATGCCCTGAGTTAAGCATTTGAGCTCCTCCTTATACACATCCTCCTGCACTGCCTTGAAGATGGTTGTCTTGGCCTGAAAGAGCTCTGAGGCATGTGACTGATTGCAGTGATGCCATCCCTTGCACTCACCAGTATGGGTCTCACTGGAGAAGGACTTGGCTACATGAATGAGAGTTGCCATACCTCTGACTAGAGCCCTCCAAGTAGAGACGTTTTCAAACCTTGTGATCCAAGAGACTGCTCTGTGACCTTGGTTGCAAGAGAGATGACTTGAGGTCGAATCTCTTCATCTGTCTCTGGTCGCACAAGCTCAAACATTTCAGTCTCATCTTCTTGATTTGAGTCTATCTGGCTGAGAAATGATGGGCTGGAGAACTAACTGGACAAAGCCAGATGAGCTGCCGGAATTAGCCTGGTTCCATGGTCTGCAGGGTTCTCTTCGGTGTTCACATAATGCCACTGTTCTGGTTTGGTGGAACTTCTTATGCGAGCTACTCTGTTAGCTACGTAGGTGTAGAACCTCTTTCAACTGTTGTGGATGTAGCCAATATCATATTGAGACCCACTGTAAGGTTATGAACGTGCACTGACTTTATCCACCTTGCCTGTGCTGCTGAATCCGGTCCGAGCCATTTGACGAAGAGGTTGAGCTCCTCCTGGTCAGATAGGTCCAGCTCCCTTGTAACTGCTTGGAAAGATGATTTCCACGCCCAGTAATTTTCTGGACGGTCATCAAAGGCAAGGAGCTCACCTTGTCTTTTCTCATAAGATACTGGTCTAGGTCAGGGGTATGAGTAGTTACAGGTGAGTATTGCTTTGGGAAGAATGCATGAGAGACAGGGAGAGATGCATAGCGTATGCTGTCAGTGGGTTTGTGCTCATCTGCACCCTCATGAGGCTTTAATATTGAATTTACTGCACTGCCGCAAGGGGGTGGTCGATATGAGCCCTGGTGGGCATTCTCATGAGAAGTCAGCTGCTGTGTCATTGCATCTTGAAGCAGCTGTTGAGCATGTTGTACAAATGAATGATTCTCTGTGCACTCAGTGGTGTGTGTTGCTGGATCTTCAAGAGATAAATCCTGTAACTCACCAAGAAGACCAAATCTGCTGCTGCTTCAAATATTACTGCCACTGTAGATACTGCTATAGCTTCCTTCTGTTGCTTCAATACATAAAGGTTTGCCTCTACTTCTGCCTTTTGCTGGGCTGCTTCAGCTGAGTCGCTTTACTGCTGTGCCTCTATCAAAGCTTTCTGTCTCATCATGGCTCCCTCCTTTTCTTCGTAGGATACCTTTATTTTTGCTGCTTCGGCTTTAGCTCTAGCCCTTGTGGTTGCGACGCTGGCAGATGACCTGCTTGAACCCCCAGAGGACTTGTGGCTTGAGGCTCGGGACCTTGTCTCCAGAGACCGACGTTCATTATCCTGGCTATTCATCTTAGCTGTGTTTCTTGAGGGAGTCCGAAGATTGAAGCAGTAGCGTGCTGTTTGCGGAGATATTTCACTGTCTTTTCCCGCTGTGTAAATGTCTTTTCACTATTCTGCCCTCGCAGATGGAGTTCATATTACACATGGGTTTCACTGTCAGAGTTACTCTGTGTCATCTATTTCCATAGGTGCTGCTGTTGGTGCAGCTGATGTAGAGGGCTGTGCCCTTTTCCCATATGGTTTTGTTGTTGGACACCTTTGCCTTTGTCCACTTTTTTTTATTTTTTTTTTTTATATATATGTTTATTAGTTTTCAACAGGTAGGACAAGAACACAAAACAAACAAGCAAACAAACAAACATTTGGCTCACATACATATTCAAATCCAAATCCATACATACAGGCAGAAGNCTTATAGAATAAGCTAATAGAACTGTCAGATTTCTGCAAAAAGAGCTGTCTCTCTAGGCGTGAGATATCCTGACACTGAAGGATTGAAATATCCTTTGTGACAAAATCTCTCACCTGCAAATATCGAAAGAAATCCTGTTTTTGAATATCATATTTCCTTTTCAGCTGACTAAAAGACATCATGGTAGAGCATTCCAGTAGTTTGTGTAAAGTAGATATTCCTTTATTTACCCAGACCCGGAAGTTATTGTCCATTAGTCCCGGGGGGAAGTCAGGATTGTCACATATTGGAGTGAATACAGATGTGAATCGAGATCTGCCCTCTAATTTTCTGATGGCATGCCATGCCTTAATTGTGGAGATTGTAATAGGGTTAGTACAAGCAGACTTCAAAAATGTATTTTTTCTAATAAACAGAAGATTATACAAAGGGTATTTAGACATTGAACTTTCCACATCCAACCAAAGAGACGTGGACTTATTATGCACCCAGTCAGCTATGGTACGCAAATGAACACTAAGTTGAAATTTTCTAATGTCCGGGAGATCGAGACCCCCCTCTAAGGATGGAAGACATAGTGTAGCTATTTTCAGGCGCGCTTTCTTCTTAGACCATATAAAGGAGCTAAACCAACTATTTAATTGTTTGATAGTCTTATGGAATAACATGACTGGGATCATTTGTATGGGGTAAAGTAGCCTAGGGAGAATGCTCATCTTTAGGAGTGCAACACGGCCTATCCAGGAAATTGGGAGGGTATTCCATCTCTCTAGGTCAAGCCTTATACGCTCAAATATGGGTGGGAAATTTGCTTTGTATAGCTGTTCAAATGAGGGTGTCACACGTATTCCCAAATAAACAAAACCTTCTGGCGACCATTTAAATGGGAAGGGAAATGGGGTTTTAGGTATCTGTTTCAGACGACCTAATGGCATCACTTCTGATTTACTAAAATTTATTCTGTAACCTGAAAAAGTACTAAATATATTAATGGGCTCAATAAGGGTTGGAACAGATACCTCAGGTTCAGTCAAAACAACCAAAACATCGTCACCATAAAGAGTAATCTTGTGTTGTCTAGTGGCCATGGTGAGACCATGTATGTTTTCATTTGTCCTGATAGTCTCAGCAAGTGGCTCAATAGCCAAGGCGAAGAGCAGGGGTGATAGAGGGCACCCCTGCCTTGTACCTCTAAAAATTTGAAAGTTAGAAGATTGCAACCCATTTGTAAGCACTGCAGAGAGGGGATTTGTATAAAGTAACTTTATCCAGTTTATAAAATTTTCACCCAAATTTGTGTAGTGTAAAAAACAAGTATGGCAACTCTACGCGGTCAAACGCCTTCTCGGCATCCAGAGAGAGCACTAGACCATTCAAAGACTGCTGCTGAAAAACCTGAATTGTGTTAAGTAATCTACACATATTGTTGTATGAATTACGACCTTTAATGAATCCAGTTTGGTCATCATTTATAAGGACGAGGAGTAAGCCTTCCAGTCTTGTTGCTAATATTTTGGAGAGTTTCAGATCAGCATTCAATAAGGAGATAGGCCTGTATGACGCACAGTCTTCTGGTATTTTACCTTTTTTTAATATTAGAGAGATGTGCGCTTCTCTCAAAGACTGTGGTAAAACGCCTTTCTTAAAAGAGTCATT
>NTHP01000756.1:112829-123097 GCA_003416845.1 Oplegnathus fasciatus
TGTCGAGTTCTTCTCTGTGTATTTTTAAGAGCTCTGACAGTGGGCCTAACTTGTCGTCAATGACTTTAGAGATGTTGGCTGTAATTTCACCCACCGCTTCACGAAGTGCCCGTAAGCTAGCCTCAGCTCCAGTGTCGGCTATGATGCTAGCTCCTGTTTGGGCCTCGCCAGCCTGCTGGTTGTGCTCAGCATCACCGGGGGCTTGATTTTTCTTACGTGGCATGCTGTCGGATTGTCTCTGAAAGTAGCTGTCAATGTTCATGTTCATGTTCATGCTAATGAACCATTAAGAGGTTGGAGTGCTATTTTTGTAGGGTTAAGTGAATAGATTAGCTAATAAACGCAGCACCTTTCCCGAACGTGACCTTCCCTCACGCCGCCATCTTGAAAAACCTCTTTGTCCACTTTTGAACCACTTCTTTACTGCAGCCTCCACTATCCCAACAGCATCTTCTTCGTGTGGTCTCTCTAGAGAGATGTACATGAGGTTTTCAACTGTGTCTGTTTTGAGGTTAATTCTCCAGTCTGTCTTTACACGGTTTAGCAGAGAGAAAGCTCTTTCAACTTTTGATGTGGACACTGGCAAGACCTGAATGATCTCGATTACATGAAGCAAGTTAGCAAAATGCTCAAACCAGACTTGGGAGATCTGAGGTCACAGGTCTCCCCACTTGAGACTCCTGTAGTTTCTTCTAATTGCTTTCTTGAGACATGCCCATTCAGGCATTACACATTCAGTAACACATCCATTGGCAGTGAGCACCTCCTTGAAGTGTTCCAGCAACAGTGGTACCTCTTCATTGCCATAAGTAGCTAAATCATCATCAGACTCAGGCCAGAGTTTTATGTCAAATTTCAACACTGTTTGAAGGATTTTGTCTGAGTTTGACTGAAACCTTTGATCCAGGCAGGCAACTAAATCGTGGCTGAGCTCCTCTCTTGACCTCTGCAGTGTTTGTACAGCCTCAATGTAGTTTCCTGTGAGCTCAATGCCCCTGTAATTACCTGTCTTACATGCCATCTTAATGGCTCTGGTTTCTGTCCATCATGCTTTGCCATGTCTTTCAAAACTTGCCCTGAGATACTGATTTGCTTGGTAATCTCATCTTGGATTTCATCTGCGAGGTACTGAGTAAAGACTTATGCCTGTTTGGGGTTCTTATATGCATCTTCAAGTTCAACACCATGTCTCTTCTTGAGGTTAATGAGAGATGCAGGGATGCAGGTAAGGGGTAAAAAAGGTGAGAACATTACGTGGATAGAGAAAACCTGCCACAACTAGGGGGGTCTGGGGGCATGCTCCCCTGGGAGAAAATTTTGAAAGATATTCGCTTTACGTGCTCATTTCTAGTTACCTTTAAGTATATTTGGATCTGCCTGAAAACTAATTCCAATAGCTATTATGGGGTAAAACAACCCTACATAAACACATAAAAGGAATCAATAGATGTGGGAGCTGAATTTCATCAACAAGACAAAAACAAGAAGACAACAACAAGATAAAAAAAGTATGTTGGAAATCAGCTTATAATAGTTTCTTAACACCGTTCCACTATCAGGCATGTAATTGGTAAAATCTATAAAAAGCTTAGATCTAGTCAGTATGCCTAATTACATATGACAAGTACAGGGGCGGACTGAAACAATAATTCAGGCCAAATTCAGCAAATGTTCATTCACCTGTGTCTGTACTTCTATTTTCTTGACTACATAACTAAGTATAATACCAAAGTAAAAAAAACAAAGCCTCAGACTTAAAAGCAGATGTGTGTGTGTTTTAGCTAGTGTTTTTGACTGACCTGGTCCCTTACTGGCGAACATGTCGCTTATTTTGCAGCATTTAGCTGCGTCAGTGGCCTTTCTGTTTTTTATTCTCTCCCTTTCTGCTCCGCCTTTCCTTTTCTTCTGACCGGCCATTTCGCCGGGCGACTTGTCTAAATGTTACCGGTAGAGAAGCAGGTAGACGGTTGCCGTGTGGTCGTCGTCAACCAATCACGTCTCACAGATTGAGAAGTGTGGCTCATGAACGGGAGCTCCGGTTCACAACTGGCCAAAACGACCCTCAAGCCACCGAACCTCAATAGCAATATGGTAATGTCAAAAAGCTTAACTATTCTGTTGAACAGCTCTCTCTTCATGTGACAGACTGCATCTACAATGGGCTCTTTCTCTTTAAGCTGGTTACTCCAAGCATCTGTGAACAGAAAATGTAAAAGTGGGGTTTATATGTAATAAAATGTTGTCTCATTTGTAATAATTGTCTACATTTTCTTACTACAATAATAAGCACATGAAAAGCAAAACAATGCAGGCCTATCCCCTTTCAACAACTAAGATTTTATTTAAGAAGAGCAGTATACATCACTAGATGGCAGTATAAGATAATGATCATGAGATCATGACAATGGCAGTTCCAGACTCACCGTTTTAGACGTACACATGCACAAGTTTAAACGACAGATGAGATGAGGTCAAGCAATCGGCCTGCTCCGAGCAGGCACTGCACTTTCATCCCCAAATTTAGCCCTGCTGACATTCTGAACATGGATGAAATAATAATAATTATAGACTCAACTATTTGGGACTTAAAAGCTTACTTTACTTGGTGCATTGAGCTCAGTAGCATTAGTCAACAGCACTGATCACCCCCACTGATCATTCCATCCAGCCACCGGTCGGCAAGACCCACACTGCTGTAACATTAGCGTTAGCTAGCTGTGGGTCTTGCCAACTGGTGGCTAGCTAACGCAAATGTTAATGCTAGCTAACGTTTAACGTTAGTTAACATAGTTAACTAGTGCCAACTTGCTGGCACTGTTAGCTAACGTGCCAGACCAAATACATTTAAAGTGTCCAGCGTTAGAGTTAATGTTACTTAATAAGCCAATCGATGATGCCGGCTTGTTTGGTGACGGTGAACGGAATATTTTTTCACCTGTTGTCTCCCTTTCACAAAGTCATTATTAGCATTTAACGTTAGCTGCCCATGGTTATGTTTGGGCGGGTGAGCCCTGCACGGTTTGCAGAAGAGAAGATTCCTCCTATTAACGTCTTCAAAACAGAGCCAGTCTATTTTCCACTTTTCGATTGTGGAAGTGGCAACTTTCTTTGCCACCTTATTTGCTTGGGGTTGTAATGGCGTTGGTGATGGCCCAGGGTTTGGGTTGCTTTGTTCAGCAACAGTTGGGTTTTTTTTAATCAGGTACCGGTCTATTGCAGCAGCCAACTTCACTGCAGGTGCAGGATTGCCTGGCCCTCTCCCCTGCCAGGAGGTGCTGTTTGTGTGTGTGTGTGTGTGTTCTCTTCTTCTTCGTTTTGTTTAAAGGCGGGTGAGTGTGTGTTAGAAACGGAAATGGAAATTAAATGAATTTAATGAAAATAAAATGATGGCTTAATGTAGAATTAGGATATTGGCCTAAACTGGTAAATGTAAATTATTATTTTTTTTTATTTTTATTTTTTTAAATCTTGGGGGCAATTTTTGCCCCTCGGTCACGTTTTTTGGGGCATTCTGAGATTTCTTGGGGCATTTTTGCCCTTTGCCTGACACGGCTGACACAGTTACTTCATGTACTGTAGTAATTCTATTTTAACTATTTCAATTGCCACACCTATATAGAGAGAATTGGCATATACATACAGGTAGAGACCTATAAAGGCTACATGGGGTAAGTTTCTGTGTCATTTGTTATCATAACTGAACTAACAGAACTTCTTACAGAGTCTAACCCCACAGCCACATGCAGACGTGTGTGTATGTGTGTGTAAGTGGGTGGACTTGTAAGTGTGTGTGTGTGTGTGTGTAAATGTGTGTGCATGTATCTGGTTATCACCGCTCTCAGAGAGAGAGTACACATTAATTTGAATCTAAGGTTCTGTTCAGACTTGGCATTATTATGCGTCTTTTGGCCTTCGTACAGCAAGAGACATCAGGTGGTTTCACACACTGTGCATGTGTCGGCGTTGTGGTTCTCCGTCAGAAGCTCTGTCAAAAATTGACATTTTTATCCAGTTTTAAGCCAGATTTTACCTTACATTACTCATTACTTTTAGATCCTGGTTGTTTTATCTGTGTGTTTTAACAAAGTAAAAGGTTTTAGTCATAGTCTCCGCCTAACCCAGAAAGTCTCAGAGCTGGAAGGGAGAATATCCATTCTATACCAGATCAAAGATGAAGAATGGATCCTGGACTCTTTAATCACCATAGGCCCCGCTGTCACCACCACATCCACCGGAGAACTGGAATTGACTGTCCCATGTCTGGAGGTCGCCGCTGCCCAGGCTGCAGACCACTGGACCCAGCTGGGAGCTAAGCCCAAGGCCCTGGTTAGCTCCACTCCTTGTCAGGATGGGCCATGGACTGCTGCCCGTAAGAGTAAACATAGTGGCAGCTGACCAACAAATTCTCCATTCTGGAGGAGCAGGACTTCCTCCCTCTCGCCGGTCGCAGCACCCCACCATCGTCTCCGGAGTCTGATGGGCCCTTGTCACCACCTCCACTCCTCATGGCTCTCCCCAAGCCGTCCGTCTCTCCTGTCTCAACGTCAACCCCCCTCTTCTCGACCTGGCTGCGTACAGTTCACCCCTCGCCCTGTAACCAGCTCTCCAGCAGGGAGCCTCTCCGCTAGGAAGGACGCTGTCCCCTCGCTGCAGTGGTCTCCGGCTGTGAACACCCATCCTTGGCTGGTGAACACGGCACACACTGTGGATGCTGAGCGTGCTCTGTCTTCTCCTGTCAGAGCCCAGCCTGCACCCCCTCGGCCGTTCTTCTCTCCCACAACACTGATTATTGGTGATTCCATAACCAGGAATGTATGTTTCTTTAATGCAGTCACACACTGTTTCTCCAGTGCCACAGTCCCTGTCATTCAAAAAAAGCTCCAGGGTTTAGTGCCTTCACTCCCGTCCTCCATTAAAAGAGTAATAATCCACATGGGAACAAATGACACCGCCCTTCAACAGTACGAGTTGACCAAATCTGACTTTAGCCATCTTTTTAATTTCCTCAAGCGTTGTGGAAAGTCTGTTCTTATCTCGGGTCCCATTCACACAGTGGGCCGTGGTGCTGGTCGTTTTAGCAGACTCCTTAGCCTCCACACCTAGCTTCAGTCTGCTTGTAGGGAGCACGATGTGGGTTTTATTGACAATTTTAATCTGTTTTGGGACCGTTTGTCTCTTTTTGACTCCCGACACCTGCCCCCCTTTGGCCCGGGCCTCTGCTGCTGTTAGCTGTGGGTCTGTGCCCCTTAGGATGGCGCTGATAAATGCTCACTCCATTGCAAATAAATCATTTATTTTGAACAATTTATTCGCCTCTAAAGGCTTGGATTTTATGTTTCTGACTGAGACTTGGCGCATGGAAGCATGGAACACGGCCCCCTAATAGAACTGTGCCCGCCGAACTGTTCTTTTATTATCACTCCCAGGACCTCGGGCCGGGGTGGAGGACTCGCAGTTGTTTACAGGAACTGGTTTATAAGTCGGACGGTGAGCACTGGGGATTTCTCCTCTTTTGAAATTCAGATGACCAAAGTTGGTCGTTCAAATCCGTTTTATTGTATTTTAATCTACCGCCCCCCTGGTTTAAATAGTTCTTTTACGGCTGAATTCAGCGAGTTTTTATCCTCTATCATTAGGTTGGACAGAGTTATTATGGTTGGTGATTTTAATATTCATGTTGATGATGTTTCTTGCAGTTTTGCTGCTGATTTTCTTCTTGTCTTTTAATTTTATTCCCCCACACACATCAGGGGTCATACCTTGGACCTTGTTTTTATGCTTGGTTTAAACATTGATTGTATTTGCTCTGAGAAGCTGCATGTTACTGACCATCAATGTGTTTTGTTCAACCTGTCTTTTAATTTAGATTCTCAGCCCAGTAAATGTGCAAAATGCTCTCACATCCTAAATCACCTTTCAGCTGAGAAGTTTTCTACAGCTTTTGACCAAAGCGCAGTGTTGTCTTCTCACGCTGACGTTGCTAGTCTGGTCCACTCTTTTAATACACGTTGCTCCACCGTTTTGGATAAAGTGGCCCCTAACAAAATGAGACTCGTTCCCTCCATCAATTCATCCCCTTGGTTAAATGACACTATTCGTTGTTTCCGGCGTAAATGTCGGAGGGTAGAGTGACTGTGGAAATCCACCAAACTCCATGTTCACTGTCTTCATTACAAAGAGCTTATAACTGAGTACAACAACATGGTTAAGGATGCGAGGGCTTCTTACTTTGCCAACCTAATTTCCTCCAGTAAACACAATNCCGTCCGTCTCTCCTGTCTCAACGTCAACCCCCCTCTTCTCGACCTGGCTGCGTACAGTTCACCCCTCGCCCTGTAACCAGCTCTCCAGCAGGGAGCCTCTCCGCTAGGAAGGACGCTGTCCCCTTGCTGCAGCGGTCCCCGGCTACGAACACCCATCCTTGGCCGGTGAAAGCGGTGCACACTGTGGATGCTGAGCATGCTCTGTCTTCTCCTGTCAGAGCCCAGCCTGCACCCCCTTGGCCGCTGTTCTCTCCCACAACACTGATTATTGGTGATTCCATAACCAGGAATGTGCGATTCTTTAATACAGTTACACACTATTTGCCCAGTGCCACAGTCCCTGACATTCAAAAAAAGCTCCAGGGTTTACTGCCTTCACTCCTGTTCTCAATAAAAAGAGTAATAGTCCACGTGGGAACAAATGACACCGCCCTCGTCGTCATTGAAATCCGTTTTATTATACTTTAATCTACCGCCCCCCTAGTTTTGATAGTTCTTTTATGGCTGAATTCAGCAAGTTTTTATCCTCTGTCATTAGGTTGGACAGAGTTATTATGTTTGGTGATTTTAATATTTATGTTGATGACGTTTGTTGCAGTTTTGCTGCTGATTTGAGTCTTTTTATTCAACACATGTCTGGCCCCACACACATCAGGGGTCATACCTTGGACCTTGTTCTTACACTTGGCTTAAACATTGATTGTATTTGCTCTGAGGAGCTGCATGTTACTGACCATTAATGTGTTTTGTTCAACCTGTGTTTTAATTTAGATTCTCTGCCCAGTAAACGTGCAAAGTGCTCTCGCATCCTAAATCACCTTTCAGCTGAGAAGTTTTCTGCAGCTTTTGACCCAAGCGCAGTGTTGTCTTCTCACGCTGACATTGCTAGTCTGGTCCACTCCTTTAATACACATTTCTCCACCATTTTGGATAAATTCAATTCAATTCAATTTTATTTATATAGCGCCAAATCACAACAAAAGTCTTCTCATGACACTTTACATATAGAGCAGGTCTAGACCATACTCTTAATAATGTTATTTACAGAGACCCAACAATCCCCACCATGAGCAAGCACTTGGCGACAGTGGCAAAAAAAAAAGTGGCCCCTAACAAAATGAGACTTGTTCCCTCCGTTAATTCATCCCCCTGGTTAAATGACACTATTCGTTGTTTCTGGCAGCTGAAAACGTGTTTATTCAAACTGGCCTTTGCCTCGCCTCGTGCTGTCTGGTGTTGGTACATTTTGTGTTTTTAAGGTCTGTTGTCGCTTATGTTTTATTGTTTGCTTCTTTTTACTGTTTGATGGTCTTATTTTTAATGTTTTTACTCTTGTGAAGCACTTTGTGACCTTGCTCTGTGAAAGGTGCTATGTTAAATAAACTTTACTTACTACTTACTTGCTTTTGTGATCTGATCACAAGTGGTCAGCTCAAGTACAGGTGTAAACGCACCCAAGACGCATTGAGGATGCATTGAGATCCGATTGCTCAGACCACATTCGAAGGTGTGTGTGTGTGTGTGTGTGTGTGGCGCTCAGATAGAGGAAAAGGGAGAGCAGAGCTGCTCAACAATTTCAAGTGATCCCACCTTCAGGCTCTGTGACAGCAGGCCAGATTTATGAAGAGTGAAAAAAGACAGCTCGAAATGGAGAGTGGGAAAGGATTAGAAGTACATAGCATAAGGATCTCGTCTGTGTGGAAACTTTATGCCTCCTGTCCATGCGTTGCCTCGGAAATTGTCTATTAGATCATTTATAACCCCCCTTCCTCTTGTGGATGAAACACGCAGAGACGCCGGGATTTCCCATTACAATCTCTGTGTGGTCAAATGTGTCATAGTTGTATTCATGACAGCTTGTAATTACTTGTATGATTGTGTGTGGGTGTGCTAAACCATTTCAAGTCAGACACAAAATGTTTGATGTGAAAAGCAACTAAGTACATTTACTCAAGGGCAGTGCTGAAGCAAAATATTGAGGAACTTATACTTTATTTGAGAATTTCCATGTTGTACTAGATTATACTTACACTCAAGATGGAAATATAACATTATACTCCACTACCATGATGTGATGGCTTTACAACTTGTTTTGAACTGACTTGTATCATTTTGTATTATATTACTTTAGATCATTTATCTGGTTTTACTTTTAATTGCATACTTTTATTACTGTCTTTTATTAAAGCACTTTGTAACTTGATAAGGAAATAAAATATATACAAATGAAGTTATAGTAATAGTAATATTACTGATTTAGCTTACAGATAAAGATTCTAATGAATATGGTTAATTTCTATAGATTAAATGACTCAACAGTATAAAGTCAAACTATGGCATTTTTGTATCAATAATTACCGATTTTGTTACAGCCCAACACTGCCTTATCTAACAGCATTGATTTATCCGACATGAAGTTCATAAATGCTTTCACTTTGCCAACAGAAGAAAGAGCTCGACTTACAGACCCCCTCCCCCTCACACACACACACACTTAGGATTTAAGGAAAAACGGATGTGTCATCATGATCTCCATACTTTTCTCCTTTCTCCAGCTTGAGACCAAGGCAGGCAAAGCAGCAGCAACAGCCCTGTCCACCACTGATATACTGGAACCTCCAGACCTGAAAGTGGCGCTGAAGAGGGAACGTGAAGAACACAAGCACCTCCTTGCCGAGTCCTACACAGCTGTGATGGACCTAACTAAACAGGTAAATGTGTGTGTTTAAATGTGAGTATGGATCAAGTTGGGTGGAAAATAAAAGGGAAAATTTGTGACTTAGTTTGTTCTGTCCTTGTAAACAATGTATGTAAGGGTTCGAAGTCTTAAAATGGCTAGTTTAAATAGTTTGAGATTTTTTTAGGTTTTCAGGTCACTCTTTGTGTAATTTAGAAATCTCTTTAATTTCAAGTTATAAAAATGTATATTTGTGTGTTGATCAAGAGTTATATTTTACTTGACATTGGTGTGGTGTTTAAATTCAGCTATCATATTCTGATGGTGTCCACTTCACATCCATCTTGTGTCTTCCATCTCTGATGTTTGCCTCGTCTTCCGCTGTGACTGACCTGTGGACCAATCAGCTCCAGATCGGAGAGAGGAACTGGGGCAGAGAGAAGCTGGAGCTCTTGGAGAGGTTCAGCCAGGAGAGAGCTCAGTGGGAACAGAGACTGAGAGAGGCCACTGCACAAAAGGGGAAGGTATGGTGGGCTGTGTGTGTGTGTGTCAAGGTCC
Organism: Oplegnathus fasciatus; assembly: GCA_003416845.1. Taxonomy (NCBI): domain Eukaryota; kingdom Metazoa; phylum Chordata; class Actinopteri; order Centrarchiformes; family Oplegnathidae; genus Oplegnathus; species Oplegnathus fasciatus. The sequence continues at coordinate 122,328 of NTHP01000756.1, forward strand.
GTGGTCATACCCTAGTGTTTCCCCTTCCCTGTGTTCCTTGTGATCCCTCTTTCTTGTGTTGTCTGTCATGTCTCGTTTGCCGCTCTAGTCTTGTCTTTGTCTGTTTTCAGTTTAGTTATTCACATTTCCTGTTTTATTTTGTAGACTTACCTCTCCTCATGTCTGACACTTTACTTCCTGCCCTTGTGTGTTTCCCGCTTGTTTGATTACCTGCTCCGCCCCTATTAGTTGCACCTGTCCCTTGTTAGTCTCCTCACCTGTCTCCACTCTCCCATCAGCCCATCACTATATATATATATCAGTCCCCTTCCTTTGTTCTTGGTCAGTTCGTCCTGTGTTCTTTGCTTCGACAGACNGAACCTGTTGTCTGTCAGGATAGAAGGGATGAACTTCCAATGTCTGGTTTGGTTGACTGGGTTCCCTAAATTATATTTTATGAACACAGCAGCATGATCAGAAATAACTATATTTCCTATAGAACTGGAAATAACTGAGGGCATTGGGGTTCTCGGGAGAAAGAAATAGTCAATCCTGGTATAGGATTTGTGAACATTTGAAAAAAAGGTATATTCTTTCTCAGCTGTATGTTGAGCTCTCCACACATCTGTATAGTCTAGGTCCTCACAAAGTGTTAAAATCATTTTAGCATGAGGTGAAAGTAATAATTTACCAGGTGGAGATTTGTCCATAATAGGATTTAAATGACAGTTAAAATCTCCTCCAATAAACGTGTTTCTGACATTAAGATCTATCACTTTAGAGAAAGAAGT
>NTHP01000757.1:0-10866 GCA_003416845.1 Oplegnathus fasciatus
CATGCCTATAAATATTTGTTCCGTGCAGTTATTTCCAAATGATAAGTAATAAGTTGCCGTACCTCAAACAGACATTTAATTTATTAAATGTATTTTTGTACACATATGACAGAATTAGAGGTTACATTGTATTTTGGAAAAAAACAAGGACCTAATCAGATTAAGAATGGCAATGAAAAAATGTTGCCATGAATGGAATGAGTGTGTCATGTCATTGACCATACACATACATCTTGCCGGTGTATTTATACCCTCCCCCTTAATGAAGAGACCCTCCACAGCCGCGAGTGTGACTCCACACGGAGTTACACTCCGTCACGGAGTGGGAGGGTGTAGGGATCGGATTGGAATTGGGCCTACGTGTCCCAGTGAGTCATCAACATACACAACACCAGGACCCTGAAACTGAAGCAGCTAACCCAAATACAGCCATCACTAATTTTATTATTCACACCTGTGCTCTTCCTACTGAGACAAGTTGAAATGTCTGCTGTGNCCAATAAAGCCTATTACAATATATATATATGTATACACGCACACATATATATACATGTATATATATACACACATATGTATATATATATACATATACACACACATATGTGTGTATATATATATATATATATATATATATATATATATATATATATATATATATATCCCTCGTTATATAATGTGATGTAATGTAAACATTATAAGTAATAAGAGGAAACAACCTTTTGTTTTCTTATGATAAGGTGTTGATTATCTCGTTATCTCGAGATAACCAGATAATAAACTCGTGATCTCAAGATAACGGCATTAAAAAAAATAATTGCCAGTACGGCCGTTCTGGGCTTCTGTATTTGTCACTCCTAACACTGAATCTATTTTTTCTGGTGGCATGATTGGTCTTCCATACCTAATGACAGCGCACCACAGTGTCCTTGGACTTTTTTTCTCCGTTCTTGAGGTCCCTCCCGTCTCCGTCTACGCTCAACCGCTGTGATTGGCTCTGTGTTATGACACCTTCCGACGGACAAGCAAACTACAGCTTTGATTGGTTGAAATCTCCTGACCTCGGTAGAGTCCCCGCCTTCTCTCCGGCAGAGGACAGGTTGAACATGGCGGCGTCCCTGAGGTGCTTTCTCCGCACAGGAAAGGTGTGGGATCATAAAGAAATGCTCCTCTTGTATCATCACTCTGCATTTGTTGATGATTAATGTCATTAATGGCGTCTCTCTGTCTTTCTGCAGAATGCCGTGTCGGCTCTGCGGCGGCGGGAATTTCACAGGAGCGCTCCGGCCGCTGTGCAGGTCAGTGTTAGCAGCTAGCAGGCTAACTTTAGTTGCAGCTAACCATCCAGCTGTTGTTGGCTGAATGTTTTTATGCTTTTTTAACCACAGAGTTTAATGACAGTGAGTACAGCTGACAGTTACCGTGGTCAGTAGTCACCCAGTCCGCTTTATTTTAACTCGTTTTAAGGGTTCCTGCTGTTGTCCGGTCACCGAGCTGAGGGATGTCACATCATGTCAAACCTGTGATGATAAACCACTGTACATATTTAAACTTGTATCTGTAGCTGTCCACTTGGATTATATATATCTTCTTTTCATCTTTTAGATTTAGTAAGATTTAAAGGTGGTTCAGTTTTTTAAAACCGTTTTAGAGGTGGTGATTCAACTATAGTATTTAGCCTTAAATCTACATTTTGGAGGCTGTAGTTTGGTGCTGTTGAATTTTATTGTGTTCTACTGAGTTGGTTTTTCCAATTTTAGGTCGCAGACTACAGAGTTTAGGCTTGCAACAAAAAACAGTTCTCATGATTTAGTGAATTTAATATGACTGCGATTAACAATTGTTTTCATCATTGGTTAATGTTTTGAATATGTATTTAATTAGTCGATTAATCACTTAGTCTTAAAAACGTCAAAAAATGCACATCCAAGTACATCCAAGGGGATGTGTTAAAATGATTATTTTTGTCCATCCAGTGGTCCAAAAGCCAAAGAGATTCAGTTTTTAATTAGAGCTGCAACAATTGGTTGATTAATCAATTATTTGCCAACTATTTTGATAATTGATTAATCGTTTTGAGTCCAAGTGTCCAAATTCTCTGATTTCAACTTCTCAAATGTGAATATTTTCTGGTTTCTTCAGTCCTCTATGACAGTAAACTGAATATTTTTGGGTTGTGGACAAAACAAGACAGTTGAAGACGTCACATTGGCCTTTAGGAAACAGTGATCAACCTTTTTTCACAGTTTTCTGACATTTTATGGACCAAACAACTAATCAATTAATCGAGAAAATGATCGACAGATTAATCGATAATGAAAATAATCGTTAGTTGCAGCCCTATTTTCAATGATACAAAACAGAGAAATCCAGCAAATCCTCACACTGGATTTAGTTGCAGTCCTATAAGAAACAAACATAGGGGATTTAAAGCCTTATTATCATGCAATTATATTTATCAGAATTATCCATTTCAATCAAGTTGCCACCAGAGCTTGAAGCCTTACTTACGCTTAACTATTATCCATTTATTTATTTATGCATATTGTTTATGTATGGAAAGTACACCAATATAAAAACAGTACAAAAAACAAGTATTGCTGTAGTAGTAAAATATACAATTGTTGTAAAAAAAGAAAGCTACGTTTGTAAATTTAATTGCATTTCTGATTAGATTGCTTCTATATAATCGTCTTTCCGGACAGTTTGTATTAAATCTGTACTAACTAGAAATACATTTTTACCAAACTGTAAAAAATGAAAGTGGGCAGACTTGACATGTCCTGACATGTGAAAGACATGAGGGTAAACTCTGTCCTCTGGGTGACAGTAGTGGGTCTGTACTGACTGCGGCGCTGTTGTTTTTGTCAGGTGACGGTCCGTGATGCCCTGAACCAGGCGATGGACGAGGAGCTGGAGAGGGACGAGCGGGTGTTCCTGTTGGGTGAGGAGGTGGCCCAGTACGACGGAGCCTACAAGGTGAGTCTACACTCAATAGAACACAGTGGACGAGGTTCATGACGACAGTTTGACTTCATCAACTTGTGATGAGAAGCTAACTAGCCAGCGATTAGACCAGATATGGGACAGTTAGAGAATCTCAGAATCTTGTGGTCATATCAGTTGCGCTTCATCCTTCTCCCTACCTGTTTCTATCACGGTTACATACTGAGGCTGTGATTCAAATTTAGTGAAAGCTGCAGAGGAACATTCAGGAGATAACAGGGTGGGATAAAGATTAGGTGAACACGAGCTGTAGATAATTATGGTTTAAAACTACGGTTTATTACAACTTGGGTTGTATTGTCGTGATTTTGTTCATCATTTCTATCAGTAATAACATTGTACTGACCAAGTTAATAGCTGAGATCAATAAAAAGAAGTCCGGCGGGGCAAAAACCATGAGCAGTCAGACGATTAGACAAATGCTTTATATTTTTCCCCAAATGCCAACATGTGTACGGTAAAACGTGTGTGTGTGTGTGTGTGTGTGTGTGTGTGTAGGTGAGCAGGGGTCTGTGGAAGAAGTACGGAGACAAACGCATCATTGACACTCCGATCACAGAGGTGAGAAACTCTTCACAAATGTTCTGTCAGTGTAGCTTTGTGATCCAAACACTCCTTCAGAGAAACATTTCTCAGCTTGTTAATGTCTGTCTCTCTCTCTCTCTCTGTCTGTCTGTCTCTCTCTTTCTGTCTGTCTCTGTCTCTCTCTTTCTGTCTGTCTCTGTCTCTCTCTTTCTGTCTGTCTCTGTCTCTCTCTGTCTGTCTGTCTGTCTCTCTCTTTCTGTCTGTCTCTCTCTTTCTGTCTGTCTCTCTCTCTCTTTCTGTTTGTCTGTCTGTCTCTCTCTCTCTTTGGTGCAGATGGGTTTTGCCGGCATCGCAGTGGGAGCCGCCATGGTGAGTTTCTTTTCATCCACATGGCAACACATTCACTAAACACACAGGAATCCCTAACCGTACAATAAATAGCATTATAACACTGGGTGTATTTGTAATCAAGTGATTGGAACTTTACTTTCACTTGGATTCTTTGATTCTCTGAATCGCATAACTTTACTTTGCGTCTTGGTTTGTGATGAACACAACTTCAGAAATACAAGTTCACTGGAAAAGCTTTGGCAGTGTGTTTGTTATTGTCTGGTAAACTGTCCTAGTTAAGTTAGCCAAGATCAAACATCATTAGTATGCAGAACAGCTGAGAGATTGCTGAACTGGATGCCCAGTGAATTATATAAACATTGGACAATAAAAGCAGTATATCAAACTGTGTCAGCATTGTTCAACCAAGGTAAGTCAAGTAATGAATAATACACCAAACAGCTGATAAAGAATCCACTCTGATCTATTATTGTACTGACATATTGACACTCAGACCTACGGAGTCCGGGAGGTGCCATGGCAACACTGAATGGATTTAATACAGTTTTATTTTAATCTTTGACTCAGATATGTGGATATACTTCAGATTTTGTCTGATCTCTTTGAGATCCCTTAAATGTATTTTGCAGGATATAGGACTGTTTCGCTGTAAAAACTTTGATACTACCGATGTCATCAGTTCATTAAGACCCAGCTGCAGGTGTCTGGAGCACTTCATGAATGTCTTTGTCGTTGTCTTCTTCAAACTTCCTGCTGACTGAGTGTGCCACACTAAAGGTGTTTGCTGCCCTCTACAAGATGGGAGGAGGCAAAATATATAACATGATATTAAAATCAAGAACACAAATTAGTAATTTGTATGCACAAGTTAATTTTTTTTTTCCCTCCATGACACCCCGCCCTTGTTCTGTAGAGACCTGAGACCTGTGGCCATACAGTAAAAGTACCAGATCTAATTAAACTGAATATGATTCGGACTCGACCGGACTCAAGTCTTGGGACAGGTCTCAGTTACTAGGAATGTGCAATACATATGTTGTCATAAAAAACAAATACAAATTAGGAAAAAAGATACCATTAAATTCTAATGAAGGCCACCTGATTACTCTTTAGATTAAAAATGATGAATCTGTGGACACGCCTCCATGTTATTTTGTGAACCCAGCAGCTCCCACTAATATTAAACTGCTGTCCCCCGCAGGCTGGCCTGAGACCCATCTGTGAGTTCATGACCTTTAACTTCTCCATGCAAGCCATCGACCAGGTCATCAACTCTGCGGCTAAGACCTACTACATGTCAGCTGGTCTGCAGGCGGTGCCCATCGTCTTCAGAGGACCCAACGGAGCGTCGGCAGGCGTTGCCGCACAGCACTCGCAGTGCTTCGCTGCATGGTGCGTTCACTTACACCTGACACTGTTATTACTGTCACTTAATACTGCATGCAAAGTTCTTTTGTAGTACCTTTATTACATAAATAATAACAGCTGAGATCTGGGGAGAAAGATGTCCGACGGGTCAAGAAGAAGAAGTCAAACAATCAAATAGACAAAACTGTGAAAATAAGTCCCAAAATAGGAATAATCCTGTAATGGTGGCAGTAGTCGTTGAATTAACAGTTGGTGTTTACAGTCGTACTGGTATCACTGGTGTCAGTGTGGTTGTTGTGTTTGTCTGCAGGTACGCTCACTGTCCAGGTCTGAAGGTTGTGAGTCCCTGGAACTCAGAAGATGCCAAAGGCCTCCTGAAATCAGCCATCAGAGACGACAACCCCGGTGAGACACCACACTACAGCAGGTCAAAGGTCATCACCAGGCTGAAGGTTTTAGAGGAAGAATATCTGCATAATGTTATTCAGTCATTTACAGTCCGGTTCTGTAACAAAAGTGGTAAAGGAAAACTTCACTCTGAAGTGAAACACATAGCCTTTAACAAAACCGCTGCAGTCAACTGGAACCTTTTTATTAAAGGAAACTTGAAATATTTTACTACAATGGTAAAATTGGCATGAGTAGAGAGTCCCTCTGTCCACAAAGCTGGCGGCTCGTCAGACAGAAATAATACAGGGGTTCCTCAACCAAAAAAAAAAGGTTATTGTTTAGACTATGATAGTCTAACAAAATAATTAGAAATGCTATGAAAATTGGTGTAACACTCTCCATTTAGTTTCACAGAGACATGGTACATAATCTTAGATATTGTTGTATCTATTTTTACTAAAAAGATCTCCCTCCAGTTCTGCCTCATCTTTGATTAATGCTCAATTCAAGCATCTTTCTAGAATATGAACAGTAAATCAAAATATACATAATCCGATTTTTTGTTACCCAGAGAGAGTTGTTGGAAGTGTTTTTTTTCTCTCAAGCTGCACCCCAACAACCTCCACTGATCAGAGGTTAGGGCAGGCCGTGTGTGTGCACAAAGTTCTTGCTGCTGCATGTAAAGCTTACTGCTGTGAGTGGACGGTAATAAGTGAAGCTGACCTCAGACCAGTGTATCAACATGTTGAGCAGCCTCTCTCCTCTCATGTGGATTTTCTTATCTGGACACTCAGTGGAGACTGTTTTAGAGGGACTCTCGTCACTGCCAGAGAGACATTAACAGGAGTTGAAGTGGACTTTCTGTAGGGCTGCTGTTCCTTTAAGTCCGGACAGTCTGAATTCGTGGCCCTATTTACATTTGTCAGTTCGAGTGTCTCATTTCCGGATTAAATCCAGATGAGACTTAATGCTGCGTTCCATTTACCTCGGAAGTGGGAACTCGGAGAATGAGAATGATGGGAATGACGTCACACCCGAGTTGGGGGGGGACGTGGGGTTAGCTCTAGCCATTGTTCGCAATACCAATTGATAACAAGGTATTACGCGGTATTTTGTGCATACAAACACCGTAGCAACATGTCAACAGATAGAAGTTGGACAGTGGGCCTACTGTGTGTAATGAGACACAAATAAGACAGAAGTGCTAATAAACAGTATATTACTACAGCTTTCACGTATGTTGATGCACGGGGCAGCCATCTTGGATTTTGAGGTCGGGGTTGGTGAGGTTCTCCTGATGTTCCGAGTCGGAAATCCGACTTCAGGGGGTGTTTCGGTTGAAATTTCTGACTGAGAACTCAGAAATTCCGACTTCCCAGTTCAAATGGAACGCACCATAAGACTCTTTCATTTACACTTATTTACACAAAGGAGTAACAGCTTCTTGGATGCATTTACACTTTAGATCACATTTATGCATGAAGTGACTAAGTGTAAATGGGCTCTGTGTCACTGTTTTCACTGATTTTCTGAACTCTGCCTCAATGTGTGTGTGTGTGTTGCAGTGGTGTTCCTGGAGAACGAGCTGATGTACGGCGTTCCCTTCGAGATGTCGGAGGAGTCGCAGTCCAAAGACTTCACCATTCCCATCGGCAAGGCCAAGGTCGAGAGGCAAGGTGAGACTTGGTCTCTGTACAGAACGATGGTACCAAACCTGACAACCCCACTGTGATGACAGGACTTCAGGAAGCTTCACACAGTCACTGCACCCGACTGTTGTTCAGCAGTAAATAGTTCCAGCATGTAGATCAGTATCACGAGGTTGATATTGATCTTCTTGTCAGACTCTTGGAAAGAAAGCAAGCAAGTGTATTTTCCAAAGTGTTGAACTATTCCTTTTAACTTGTGTAAATCAAAGTAGAGGCTGAATAGACAGGTGCAGCAGTCTGTAATTGTGTTTTACAGAAAATAATGTGATTTTGATGGTTTGTATAAAAAAGAAAATGAGCCTTTTGTGTTTTGTTAAACATGGTGATGATATTTGGGGGGGAAACTGGAGGTGAGGTTTGTGAGGATGTTAAGGTAAAGGTGAGAAATGTCCCCCTGAGCGGTCTTTGTCACTGTTGTGTTCCTGAACCTCTCTTCTCCTTCTGCTCTTCTTTCTGTGTTTCAGGGAATCATGTCACTTTGGTCAGTCACTCTCGGTACGTCAGCCACTGCCTGGATGCCGCTGTCGTCCTCGCCAAGGAGGGAATCGAGTGCGAGGTAGAGGAAGGAACACACCTGCTGTTATGTGACACTGATGACCTGCACTCAGCGGCCTGTTAACTACTTCCTGTCTGTCTTTGTGTCAGGTGATCAACCTGCGCACCATCCGTCCTATGGATGTGGAGAGTATTGAGACCAGCGTGATGAAGACCAACCACCTGGTGACAGTGGAGGGCGGCTGGCCTCAGTTTGGGGTTGGAGCTGAGATCTGCGCCAGGATCATGGAAGGTAACAGCTGAATGTATTGAAGCCCTTTTCAGACTTGGAACATGTAACATTGCTACTTCGTCAGCCTGATAAAGTGATGTTGTCAGTCAGACACACAGTCTGTCACTTAATGTTCCTTACGGCTTCATCCAGACATGATTCAGTTATTTAGCACCTTGTTAGTGGGAGTAAGGGGTGGAAAATTTTAAGGATATGAAGGAAGAAGACGGTTTCCCTCTGGCTGCATCACTGAAGCATTTTAAATCTTATCTGGCTGTTGAAGACTTGGGGCCCTATTTTTATTACGCAAATGCAACTACAAGCTCAAAGTGGTAGGTCTTGAATGCACAGTCTCCACGTTGCTGCACAAACATGAACCAAAATATCAGCTTAGCTTGAAGTCCTCAAATCCTTTAATCTGTATGTACCTCTGTTGATTTTTGTTGTGACTGGCTGGTCTGTCAGCAGACTGACAGGCTACACTTGAAATATTTTAATGATTTTGTTATGGCGTACAGCGCCACCCCTTGATGGTGTGAAATATCAACAGTGAGCTTTGAGAACATTTGGTGGCACTAAAATAAAATCTTAAACCTCCTGTGTGTGTTTTCAGGTTCTGCCTTCAACTACCTGGACGCTCCGGCCACCAGGGTGACGGGCGTCGACATCCCCATGCCATACGCCAAAATCCTGGAGGACAACAGCCTGCCGCAGATCAAAGACATCATCTTCTCTGTCAAAAAGACCCTCAATGTCTGAGACACACACACACACACACAGGACAAACCCACCTGAATCCTTTGTCTTGTTCACACAGACTGGAGGCATCATCTGGTAAAACATTTGAACCATGTGTAAATACAGCCAAACGGTTCCTTTAAAAACACTCCAGATTAGTGTTTCCAGCCAGATGTTGGTCAATTAAGCGCACAACTGTTTAGCTGCACCCAGAGTGGTAGACACACAGAGTTCGGTCAAGTTATCACCTCTGTTAGTTGGTTACAAACTTGACCGAACTGTGTGTGTGGCTCTGGCTGCTCTCTCCGCTTCCTCCCCTTCAAAATAAAAGTTTCTCTGTCCTGTCCAGTAGGCTTTTCTGTGCTTCTGTAGACGTTTGGTAACAACAAACCTGCTGAGTGAGCACAAAACAATGTCAGGATTTCATCAGTCTGCAGGTTATGCAACAAGTTTGTTGTGTAAAGAATTAAATTGTGTTAAGAATTAAAGAACTAAATTAGGAAATTTTTCTAACTTTAGAGTAAATTTTTTAGGTGTAGATCTTTATTTGACACTGATGCCACCCGTTTTCATTTTGTCAAATGAAAAAAGGGGTTAAAACATGTTAATATTCCCCAAACTAAGTATCAAGAAAAGTACTCACTCTCTCAGAATCTGACAAATCTGCTGAAAACAGAGACTGATTTCAGACTGAACAAAAAGCAGCTGAAAATGAGTTTGTTCCTGTGTGCTCTCAAATTTAGACTTGCAGACTGATTAAAACCTAATTTTTGCTCTCAGTAGTTTTGTTGTTAATAAACTCCCACATATTTCTAACCACCAAAACACGTTATACTCATTAACTTAATTCCTCGCACTGACTGGGGTCAGTCTCTAAAAGCAGCAGTGAAGAAGAATGAACCAGCCGAGCGCTGGAGGTGGAGTGTGGTCGGGAATATTTATTGTAGCTGCAGCAGCTCTGTGGATGTTTTTGTTGCTGTAAATGACTCTGTTACAGAAATAAAAACCTTTCAGTCCTTCATGCTGCTTCCTTCTTTAACACCAGAATGTTGGTTTTATTTCTTTCCTCTAATGATTCAGGAATCCATCCTGTTTACTTCCTGTTCTTAAGGCCTCTACTGTGCCATTGGTTGGTTTGTAGACGTGGGTCATAGTGGCAGTCTGTGTTTAGAACTTTAGCACATCATCACTGTATGCTCGATCTGTGTCATTAAAGAGTTACTTCACACTAAATCTTCATTTGTAAGTTGGCCCCAAATCTGTAACAGGTGATGGAAGCAGCAACAACTGAGTCTGTGACAGAGAAAAGAGAAAGCTGAAGACCAGGTGAAGCCTTAAACATTTTTATTGGCAAACTTTTACAGGAACCAGCAGGGATCTGATGATCTGCATCAGATCCGAGACCAGTCAGAAAACACATCTGTCACGGTCTTCCTCAACTCAGACACATAAAAATATAAACATTTTCTGAAGAAGCTTCGAGAAACTCAAAGAACAAACCCTCGTTACAAAATCAAACTATATTACAGCATCTCCTGGTTCAGAGACTTTAATCATTTTCTGACCAGGAGAGAAAAGTTGAGCCAAGTTTTTACAAATGGTGGAATTATTCAGCGAACGCCACAGAAAAGGATCATTTAAACACTTTATTTTATAGGTCCTTAATTTCCTGGAAAGAACTATAATAATCTGGTACTAATTATAGGAAAAAAAAGAAAACTGTTCTCCATACTTCTGTAGACAAACTTCACATTCTTCCATGTTAAGCTGACCTGCTGTGCTTTGACTAAAATGATGAGTTACATTAGTTTAGCAATAATTGGAACTGCACCAGTTAAACTATAATTTACTATAATTAGTTCCACTTTACATAGTCCTGTCTTTGAAATGGTTAGAAAATCGTTCAGAAATTACGGACTATAAAGTAAAACGTTACAAAGATCTGAGATCGTTTTTTGAATTCTGAAGAACGTCTGAATTAACGTTTGACATTTTCATAAAGGAATCTTTTTTTTT
>NTHP01000757.1:84340-111165 GCA_003416845.1 Oplegnathus fasciatus
GTAAGTCAAGTCATTAGTCACAGGCAAGTCATTAGAGCAGACAGTCTTGTTTTATAGTAGCCAAAGACCAACTCCCATCTCTCTGCTTCAGCCAGCAGCTGCTCAAATAAAGCCTATTACTATATACAGTATATATGTATATATATAAAGACATTATTAAGGTCATCCGGTTTGCCGTGAGACTTGCAAGCCCATCCCACTGTACATAGTGACTCCCACATGATCTCCACAAAGACAATAGACACCTGTTGGCTGTAAACAAACTGTAAATAAACATTATAAGTAATAAGAGGAAATTACCTTTTGTTTTCTCGTGATAACGGGTTGATTATCTCGTTATCTCGAGATAACAAAGCTAGTTTTTTCGAGATAACGAGATAATTAACTCGTGATCTCGAGATAACGCATTAAAAAAAAAATTGCAAGCATGGCCGTTCTCGGCTTCCGTAGGTGCTTCCTGATTGCATATATATGTTTTTCTTATGTTTTTCTTATATTCACTGTTTCCACCCTGTTTTGTATTTAGAAGTATGGCATCTATCTGTATGTCTAAACAGCACTCCATTGAGTACTTAAAAACTACAACTCCCAAGAGGTGGAGCTTCTACTACCAGGGTGTGTACAGGTATATTGCACTCTGCCAATGATTGGAATGGGAGTGGTTATTTCTACCTGCCTGTCCATTGTTGTATCATGTATGCTCTGATGAAGGTCTGAAACGAAAGCTTAGCTTAATAAAGTGAAAAGCCTACATAGATCAGAGTGTGCGAATATCTCACATGTTTTAAATAACTTTTTCATATTTTTTATTGTAAATTTCTATTTTATATTTATTATTCTTGACTTTTGCAATACTTGTTTATCCTCTTTCTTTTCTCTTACTATGTTCTTATTGTGACCATTATGGACCAAAATATCAAGGATAATAACTTGTATATAAAAACCTACTTGGCCATAATAACCCAGGTCCTGGTTCTGATTCTTTAGCCTACAGTGATTCAGGTGGTCGCGATAATGCTCCTTCCGGTTACAACCCGCCATTAAAAGTAGAAGAAGAAAGGTGATTGTGCTCCTACCTCATTTCAAACCTGAAGGTGAGTCAGGTGAAGTTAAGTAAAACATTAATGTGGTCACTGTGAAGCCGCTGTGAATCTGGAAAATCTGGGGAAAAAAACGAGGCCTCACAACAAACAAATTATAGGAAATTAAAGTCATTAAAATCAAACAACAAAGAGCTAAAAGTTCACTAGTTTGTCAGTAATGGTGTCAGCTAACATTAAGCTGTTTTAGCTAACAGCAAGCTAGCAGCAGTGCAGGGAGGAGGTGAGTCCAACAGGTGCAGTTGGACATTTACAGCCTGGATATTGATGAAGAAAGAGTGACCATCTTGACCATCTTCACACAGTGAGTTATACTGTATATCTGTCTGCAGTAACTAAGTGTATTTTCTCAAATATTTGCTCTACGTAAGTACAGATTTGAGGTACTTGTACTTTACTTGAATATCTTTTTTTCATGCTGCTTTATACTTCTGCTCCACCACATTTCAGAGGGAAATATTGTACTTTTTACTCCACTAACACCAAATTTTTTCTGACTGCTTTAGGTACTTTACAAATTAAAATGTTTACATACAAAACATATGAGCTTGTAAACTATGACACTTTGTGGTAAACTACTACTGAAGCATTAGTTGTTTAATTGACAAAAAATTAATGGCAACTATTTTGATAATCATTGAAGTCATTTTACATGTAAAAATGCAAAAAGATTTCATGGTTCCAGCTTCTAAAATGTGAGGATTTACTAACTACTACTACTGTTCTTTTAAATTATTTTATTCATTTTGGTTTATTTTTTAATACTTTTGAGGTTGGACAAAACAAACACTGTGAAAGTGTTACTATTTTCTGAAATTTTACAAACAATTGATTGTTTTGTCCAACTTATTAAAAATAAATCAAAATTAATAAAATAATTTAAAAACAAAACAGTAGTAGTAATCAATTCTGACATTTGAGAAAAATAATCATTAGTTGCAGTAAAATACAATATGGTTAAAAATGAGCTCCACCTCAGCCAACTCCAACAATAAAATCCTGATTTTACATTAATGCATGAGTGATAATAATCTAATAATACAATATATAATAGTGTAACAGTCACAGGGGACATTTATCTGTATTGAGTACTTTTACTTTTAATACTTGAAAAGTACTCTATGTAGTTTTTAACTGGTTTTGAAACAGTCTCAATTTAATACCGATGCCTCTATATGGGCTACATAAGCAAACGAGACCAACAGCGAGAAGATTTCTATTAGTTTCTATTAGTTTCTAATAGTTATTCTTAATGCCTGCCACCGGGTCGGGTTTTACATCAGATGACATCAGATGAAACGGTGCTGGGGTTTGCTCTGGCTGAATTCCAGTTGCTTCAGCCGCTGACTGAAGATCTGTCTCCGGAGCTGCCGCCAGCTCTCCTCCTGGGGAAGTAGTCTCCTTGCAGCGGGGAGTGAAGCGGAGGGAACATGTAACCTCACGTTAGGTGAACACAACCGCCTTTGTCCACAGGGACCACTAAAATCAACACAAAATGAAAAGTTTCCTTTGAGCTGCTTTAAGTAACATTTTCCTGATTTTATTTACTGTACTTACTTTTACTTAAGTAACATTTTCAATGCAGGACTTTTACTTGTAATGGAGTATTTTTACAGTGTGGCATAAGTACTTTTACTTTAGTAAAGGATCGTAATACTTCCTCCACCACTCTCTGTCTGTGCTCTTGTTTTGCTTCTTCGTGGATTTCTTAACGGTCGTGATGTACAGTGTGTTTACTTGCAGTTGTTATGGAGGTTATTTTTCTTAAATGTACTGTTCCTTATTTGCACAAGCTGCTGTGTCATTGCTTCAGTCTACACAGACACAGTCAGTCACAGAGCCTGTCAAGGCTCTTGAATTTCCCAAATATTGCTTTTGATATCAGTCAAGTCACCTGTCAGCTGTAACATTATGTTCTTTATGTTGTTTATAGTCTCTGTACAGGTCCATTGGTAGACTGTTATTCTACAGTTGTTTGTATAATTAGCGGTGGTGGAAAGTACTGTACATATACCTATACATACATGTATATGCCCAGAAAGTATGTACAGTATGTGCAATGTCATTTATTTATGATTCGCTTGCCAGACTGCAGCAGGGTGAACAGGCTGTGGCTTGGGTGGGTATTGTCTTTTGGTATCCTTCTTGCTCTATGCAGACACCTCACTGATATCACTGATGCTCGGTAGGTGGGTACCAGTGATGTTCTGGGCAGTTTTAATCACCCGCTGTAGAGTCCTCCTGTCCTGGGCTGTCAACAAACCATGCCAATTTGTAATGTATCCAGTCAGTATGCTTTCTGTCTCTCCTCTGTAAAAGTTAACAAGAACTTGCATGGGAACTTTGCTGTCTCAAGTTTCTTTAAGAAATACAGCCATTTCTGAGCTTTCTTAAAAAGGGTGGAGATGTGTGATGTCCATGACAGGTTCTTTGTGAGGCTGATTCCTAGGAACCTGAAACTGTTTACCTGCTCCACGTCAGCTCCACTGATGTAGACAGGTGTGTGTCTTCGCCTCCTTTTTCCTAAAATCAGTGATCAGCTCCTTAGTTTTGCTGACGTTGAGCAGTAGGTTGTTCTCTCTGCACCACTCTGCAAGCTTGTTCTTTTCTTCCCAATATGAAGTCTCATCATTGTTTGAAATCTGGCCGATGATGGTGGTGTCGTCCGCAAACTCCACAACAGAGCTCTCTCCATGTCGGGGACTGCAGTCATTGGTGTACAGCGTGAACAGGAGGGGGCTGAGCACACAGCCCTGGTTTACCAATCAATTTCATGGGGGAGATTGTGTTGAACGCTGAGCTGAAATTAGCAAACAGCATTCAGATGTAGGGGTTGTTATAGTCAAGGTGTGTGAATACTGAGTGTAGGGCAGTGGAGATGGCATCTTTGGTTCTGAATGCAAACTGGTGAGGGTCCAGGCTGGCTGGCATGTTGTTAAGACTAGACACTGCAGACTTTTTAGGTACAGGGACAATGGTGGCTGTCTTGAAGCAGGTGGGAACACTCTCCTGTGACAGTGAGATGTTCAAAATGTCAGTGATGACATCAACTAACTAGTTGGCACAAGTTCTTAGTACACGGCCAGGGATGTCATCAGGCCCAGCAGCTTTACTCATATTCACTCTCAGCAGGGTTCTTCTCACATCCACTGTGGATACTGATGGTGGGCGGTCCTCTGGAGGTGGAGTAGACTTGACAGCTGACTCTTTGTTGAGGAGATCAAAGCGAGCATAAAAGGTGTTAAACTCATCTGGCAAAATAGCCTCACACATGATGGGGGCGCTCCTGCTTTTGTAGCCTGTGTTGGGGAATGATTTTATTGTCTTTGTGATCACCACATCATCAACCCATTTGCTGATGTATGATGTCACTGATGATGCATATTTCTCAAGATTGATATGGTTCTCGTAGGTGGCGGCATCTTTGAACATGTGACAGTCTGTGCACTCAAACCAGTCTTGTAGAGCTACTGTAGCTTTATCTGTTTTCACTTTAACTGTTATTTTTCTGGTGGTTTGACCCTTTTAGTCAGCTGGGTGTAAGTAGGCAGGAGAAGCAGGGAAATATGGTCTGATTGACCAAAATGCAGACGGGGGGAGGGCTGCCAGAAATGTTTGTGTAAACATGGTCCAGGGTATTACTTCCCCTGGTGGGGTGTGGACATGCTGTTTGATTAAAATCATGAGCTATAATAAAAATACCATCCGGTTGTTTTGTCTTGTTACTACTGATGGCCTCATACAGTTCCTGTAGACCACGAAGTGCCTGAATTTACCACTCATGTATTCAGGATCTGGTAAAACCAATCTGTAATCCTGCAACAAAAAAAGTTGTTCACAACTTATTGTTTTCCAACTCATGCAGTAGGCTACTTGTTAAGTTACAAGCAGTCAGACATCAAATGATATAAGACGATATTTCAGAAAATGTTATATTTTAGAACCTGTGTACCTCCAGTTCATTTGGGACCTGATGTGTATAATATTTCTCATAAATATTATTTAAGTGCCTCAACTTGTTTATTATGTTATTGAAGGGGTGGTCCAGGCATATTTTACAATGGTAGTAATAATATTTTCTCTAGATAGTTTTAGTTTTATTTGCCCAGGTTTTGACATAATGAATAAATAAATAATCTTCTGGGCTAGATACCCCTAATGGTACATGAGATTTATTTATTTATTCATTTATTTATTTTGAAATTTGCATGAACTGACCCTTTGGTGACATTAATATTTTCGCTGATATCAGTTCAGCTGTATGAGCTAAATTTTTGAGAGATTACAATCAATTGGTGAATTTGAATGAACAAAATTTGTTTCACAGTAACTTGACTGTACTTCTTAGATTTCTTCCTGTGATCAGTTTTCACACTTCGCCCGTTCTGCCTGTGTAGTTTGATGACCTTGTAGCTGCTGGGGTGTTTTTGGCTGGACCGCAGATGGCCAGCCCTACAAATGTGAAATTCTATCACTGAGTGAGTGACTGAGTGAAGTTACACGATTGGCTGGCTGAGTGTTGGAGTTTCCTCATTGGTTGTTGCTCTTTCAAAGTGAATAGGCGGGAACGTTATGTATGTTAGTTATGTACCGTAACACTATGAGTACATGCGCAGCCCTCTAAAGCTATTGCTAGCGGGTTTATTTAATCTTTATTTAATCAGGCAGTCTCATTGAGATTAAGGTCTCTTTTCCAAGAGAGACCTGAGAACAAGAAACATTCACAGGTCACAATCAGCAAGACAGAAACAACACAACAACACAGAAACAAGAAATTAAAAAAGACAGTTACAAAAATCATAAACAACAGTGGATAATAAAGCTTTAAAATCTCCAAGGGGAATGTAAGACTGTAGTTTGAGGGCAGTTTGCAGTTCATTCCATTTAAAAGGTGCATAGTACCTGAAACCAGTTCTGCCAACATTAGTGCGTACNAACGTGTACTGTAGTTACTAGATTTAAATGACAGAAGAGATGTGAAGTAGTTTGGAGGCTTCAACAGTAGAGCTTTATAAATAAACAACATGAGATGGCTATTTCTTCTTGACTGTAAGGACGTCCATCCAGCTGTGTGATACAGAGAACAATGATGAGTACGTAATTTGTCATTTGTGATAAAGCGTAATGCACTATGATATATAGGGTTTAACAGCTGAAGTGTTGATGGGGCAGCATGACAAAGCAGAATATCTCTGTAGTCAAGGACAGACATGAAGGTTGACTGCACAATAGTTTTACGGTTGGAAGAAGACAGACATCCTTTAATTCTGTACAAGAAGCCCAGCTTGATTTTTATTTTTTGAGTCAGATGTTGAGTATGAATCTTGAATGACAGTCTGCTGTCAAGCCAAATTCCGAAGTATTTGTAGGACTTAGTAAGAGTAATATGGGTGCCATTTGAAGTTTTGATGGCAGGATAGTCAGAGTCACTGGTGGAAGTGGAAAATACCATATACTTGGTATTTTCTGCGTTTAAACCAAGTCTGTGATTAAGGAGTGATAATTGAAAAGCATCAAAGGCAGACTGAAGAAGAGTCAGGGGCTGGGGTGGAGCCTGGGGCATATAAAATAGTATCATCAGCAAAAAAATGGACATTGAAGTCTTGATTTGGAGTAATTATGTTGTTGATGTTGTTGTTGGTTTATCCTTCACTTGTGCATCACTGAAGACTTTTAGTCTATTCTCACTTACTATGTGGGTCCCACCTCGGTCTCACCTTGTCGTGCATAACTTGAACTGAGACCGGACAATCGGCTCCCAACCAGCTTTTTCTTCGGCTAGTTAAAGGAAACAGAGGTACTATTTTGTACAGGCTTTGCCCTCTAAGGCTATTGCAAGTGGGATAAGGGTGAAGCTGGATGTGGTCCATGCCCCACCGGGTCCATCAGGTACCCACAAGCACAAACGGACACCCACTTCACGTGAAACAATAACCAGTCCATACTCCATCAGTGTTGTAACAATAGCACTGTTATGTGGTGCCATTTTTAGAGTGAGACACTTGTGAGGAGTACCTGGCTAGAGTGTTCGTTATGCCATGCATGTAAAGCTGTGACGGATTTAACAAATAGTGTAAGCAGCTGAAAATGCTTTAATTGTCCGTTCTGTATAGTGTAGATACAGGGCAGAATGAAACAAAAGCGTCACAGCGCAATAGTACATCACAGTACATCATATGCGCACAGATGACACACAGACGGCGCAATACCTGATATTCATTATGAGGGAATGAAACTGGAAAATAAGATAAACCTGCTGCTATGAGAAGCGGTAGAGTAGAAGAGAAAACAGCTCTCCATGCGCAGAGAGTGAGGGAGAGCGCAAAGTTTAACACTGCAAATAACAACCACTCTGACAAAACACTCAACACAGTGAATCAGAAAAACGAGAGACAACCTGCAGATAGAAACGAATGAAAGAGGAGGGAGTTAATAGATAATTAGAACAGCTATAATTAGAATAATTTCTCTTTCAAATCAAACCCCTTAAGATATGAGTGGAAAGTTTTGTTCTTGCAGCTGCATTTATAACGTTTTTTTCACTCAAACGGAGCTTAACCATGTCATGTGATGTGCTACCTCAGTACACTTTAAGAACATATATTGCTGGGATCACTACAGAAAATTGCAGATGAACATTTAATATCCAGGAATTCACATTATAGACACGACCACTGACTGTCAGTAACAATTTGGCCACAATATAGCAAATTGACCATACACGGTCCAGCCATATACTAGGTTTTGACCTAGTCTTGTTTATTGTTTCAGAGCTCCGAGTTGTACCTCTGTGCTCAATGACATGTCTGCTGGCATCATCTGTCTGCTGTGGGTGGTGGAGCAGGTGGAGAACAAGATATCAGAGCCAAAGAGGAATAAAAAGGACATTTCAGTGTGATGCAAGATGCTCAGCTGGCTGGTTTTTGACCTTTGATTCACAGCAGTTCCAGTGGACTCTAATGGAAATCCAGAGTCACAGTAAGAAAATATGTCAAAAGGTCCATAGAAACTTCTCAGACCTCCAGCAGTATAATCCACTTCTCTGCTGATAAATCTGTATGTGTAATTTCTTCCAAATGCTCGTAGTTTCTCCACAACAGGGCCATATACACAAATTCTACCTCAGAGTTCTCTTACCTGACTTGGGCTTCAGGTGTGGTTTTTTTATTTTCAAATGTAATATACTGAGATTTTCTCTCTGAGACTGAGCCAGTTGTCTGCGCCCATGTTTATTGTCTGTTGCAAGTAGATTCACACTGTCAGTGCCATCCATTAACTTGGTGAGCTAGCAGTACCAGTTGGTTCAGGTTCTGGTATCAATTTTAGGCTCATTCGGAAGTCTTTTGCCTCCTCAAAGCTCTGAAGTGGTGTATTTAGTGATTTATTCAAAGCAGCAGGCTAAAGCAAGTCTGGGTAAAGTGGAGGACAGTTGGTTGTACTGTGGCTACACAAGCAAGCAGCCAAAACAGCTAGTGTTTGTTTACAGCTGATCTGTAATGCTAACAAGCAGTCGTAAAGTCCATTTCCAGGTTCCAGAACCAGGTGACCACACTCAGGTTGTAATGTTTTATTGAAACTATTTTAAACAGGTGTTGATCCAACTTTATGGTAATCTTGGAGGCTGTAGTTTGTGGTGCTGTTGAACAGCATTGCGTTATCCACCTTATTTTGGAACGCAAATATGGATGCAGTTTCCAGGTTTTTGTGTGAGACTTCCGGTCAGGCACTTCTAGTCATCGGCTAGCTAACTTACTTTTCAGCGCAGTAGAGGCTAACACAACAATTTTTTGGACTTATGACCTTTTTGTTATTTACCCCTATCTACCCTCATTGATGTAAATGGGGAGAACAAAATAGTACTGTAGAAAGACCTGTCAGGATTTATTGGAGGACTGTTAGGTCTAGATTGTATTAGTTTTAAGTAGGTGTACCTAACAAAATGGAAACTGAGTGAATATTTCAACATGAAGGGCCTATCAGCTTCTATGTATGGTTCTCGGCAAAAGCTTTACAAAAGTGGTGAAAACCTTTGAACTCATTTTTAATCTTCCCATTTTGTACTTCCTTTAGCTGTCTTTTTTTTTAACTTTGGGATTGGCAGCTGGCATGTTGAGATGCTAATATCCACTGATAAGCATTAATCTCAGAGTACAACTGGCAGTTGACAGTTTTGTCATTGGGTATCTTGTGTTAGACGAGTAAACATTTTGAGCTATTGGTGTTGATAAAAGAAAAGTCAACTCTTCTAATACTGGAATGAGTGTAATTATACACGCATCACATGTAGGTACAGGGCTACTGTAAATCAGCATGGATTAAAAGACTAAGGCTTGCACACTGACTCCAAACCACACATTTATTTAAATGGACGATGTTTGGATCCTAGTCGGATCTTTGTCAGGCTGGAACTTTTGGCCTGACAAAGATTTGACTGGTCTTCCACTGAAAACGACTTGTAGCCTGTGAAACTCCTCAACTCGTCCTCCTAACTCCACCATAAATAATTGTTTTTTGTTTCGTTTTTTTGCGTGTAACATCAAGGGACTACAGCTTGCATTTCTTGATAAACAAGTGAACCCTTTATTTGTTTCAAATTAAAAGCCCTCTAGCGTTTAAGGGGACAGAATCCATTCATTTCCTAATAAGAATAATAATTTATTGTGAAACATTTGCAGGACCATGTTGCGGAAAATTCATGGTTCCCATACGGTACTTCACAGCTCCGGGTTTTGCTGGTATCGATAATGAACTGACTTCTTAGCTAGTCTAGATGAGAGCTAAATAAAGCGAAAGGGTGATCTTGAGATCAAGTGTTGAAACAAAATTAAACATTATTTGCATATTATTTCAATACAGTAACATGCTGAAGCAGAAAATTAACTTTAACACTCATCAGATTGTAAATATAACCAATGGCATGACTCCCATCACCCAGATGAGGGAAGTGACACATTGGGAGTTGAACTCAGTGGGGTTCAGATAAGGCTTGTATCTTTCTTAGGTGGTGGCAACAGATGGCACTCAGTGTTGTGGCCTGTTTATAGCTGGTATAGCCACAAGGCCTAGAGTTAATTAATTCCCCTAGATGTAACAACAAATTATTTCTCCAGTACTACCTCTGCTGTGACACTAAACAAACACATTACAGAGCCATTGCTTTTGAACCCTTTAGTTTGTCCAATCTTCATGATTCTTCAGGTGCAGCAGAAAGAGAACAGGAATATACAAAAAGTATATTAGTCCTTTCGACCAAGTATTTGCAGTAGCTATGATTCCACAGGAACTTAGTCAGAAAAAGGGAAGTCCTGTTGGTGTATCCATCAGAACAGTTAAGATTAGATAAATTTGTCCAATAATGGATTTAAATTTTTGAAACCCAATTTCATACATGAGGAAACAACAGCACAGAGTTGGTGTGTTCTTTGTATTTATGGGATGTTTGAGTTGGATGTAATGAAGGAATGAAAAGGAGACAGAAAACTCTGTCTCCAACTAGACAATCTGCTGAGTGTTTTATAGTTATTTATTTCTGCTTTTGGAACGTAACCACCATGAAACAATTAGTTTCAAAAAAAGTTTAGTTTATTTCACTTTGTTCTCTCGATCACTGCTCCCTCTCAATTGTTTGCTCGTGATCTCAGCTCGGTCGGACTTTCTCTTTTATCTCACTATCTTAAAGGTCCTAAATACAACATTCAGAACATTAATATAGCATAGCATTTACTATGTAAAGATATAGTGGAGTAATGGCGTCCTGATCTGAGGCTGAAGTCACACTCCCTCTGTGTGTGTTGTGATCCCAGCTTCTCTTTTCTTTGTTTTGAAGCTGGGACGGCTGCACATGCATGTTAGTGCATGTGAGCAACAGCGTCGTTATTTGACGACCTGGGAATGAGAGTGACCTCCAACCCCCCTAACCAGAAGCATCATCATCATCGTAAAGCACACTTCATTCAGACTGGACAGAAACAAAATAAAACTCACCAAAACCATCTATAAATATTCTATAAATAAATAGTAATACTAAATATTCAACTTTTGCGCATATCGTGGGACTTTGCAGAGTGGGAGCCAGGGGGAGCGGACCAGTGGGGAGACAGAGCCACTCCTCTGTGACAGACAGCTGCTGAGCACCGGGGAGCTTTGGAGGAGAGACCCGACGGCAGGGACGGAGCTTCTGGAGGAATAAATAGCCTACCAGGGTACTACTACTACCTACTGGGTCAAATACCACGTCACGTCCCTCAGCGTCTGATACCGACGCACGAGGCACCCTTTAGCGTCTGTAGACGCATCAGGCTTTTAACTAACTCCAATGTAAATGAGAACGGATTGGGGAAGGTGTACATAGTATTGATTTGTTTTGAGATGCCGGTGCTCTGCTGCGACAACTAGTGGCATTGAATCAGTGAATGTTGAACCTTAAAGACTCGTCAGGAAGCTAACTACGCATAACTTCATTTTTAACCTCAATAAACACTGCAAGAAATGTCTGCCTCTCATCTTAAGTATTGATCCTAGTAGCATCTAGTGATTGTTTACTGTGTAAATGTACACAGCAGCTGTGGTGTCTCAGTTTGACCAATCAGCGACGTTCAGCTCTGCAGACTCTGATCCGTTTCTGAACCACTTGAAAACACTAACCCCCAAAGCAGGGACTTTTTTGGTACCAGGAACTATGGCAGAGGAACTAGCCTAAATGTAGTCCCTGGTCCCTCCGGTCAAAAGGTAGGTAAAGTTCCTCAAAAGATTCTTGGTTCCCTGCCAAACGGAGTATTGGATCCTAAGTCAGGTTCCTGGGACTGCAAACAATAGGTCTCCGCTGTGTCCATGTCATGGCTGGTTGCACTCCCAGCGAACTGTAGGTTCATCAGTACATTTGTTCCCTCAGGGCAGTTCACACCAGTGAAATCTGTGATGGAATAGATTTCCAGAGAAGTCAGTGGAGTGGAGAGTCCATCCCCAGGGAGTTTTAGGAAATCTGATGTTGCTCCACCAAGGCAGAGGCTTGCCTATGTGCCTCCAGGGAGTTAAGGCTTTGTGCTTTCTGCTCAAGCCTGAAAAATTATAATACCCTCCCATGTATGACGTGGCTTTAGTGATCAGTGCTTGCCCTTCAGCCCATCTTCAAAGAGTCTATTTGGATGAGGATAGTCCTGCAGTTACTCCACACATTGTGGTTTTCAGTGATTCTGCTTCTGGACTGGAACCTCCTATTCAGAGGGATCTGTTGTCTGAGGTCAGGCAGACACTGGTTCACACCTTCCCAAGGATGCTTCATACTTGGGTCTGACTATGACTGGTGTTTTTTACTGTGAGACAACCAAACCACTTGGAGTGCTCCGAAGTTTTTTTTGCTTTTATTATTTATACAGTTTATTGTGAACATGCTGGTGTTGCCCACAGTGACTCAGATTTAGAAGTTGCCCAGACTGTGACACAAAATCAGATGTCCTCTGACCCACAGGAGCGACAGCTCTTGTTTTATTCCCTTGTGGACGGGAACAATGAAAGAAAAGCTGATTGTTGTGGTCAGCGGCTTCCCACTCTACAACAGAACTTTAACAAGCTACCAGGACTACAACAAGAAAAACAAGGCATGAACTACCTTGTCGTATGCCAGTATGGCGTGACAGGATGTCATTCATTTGCACTGTACCTTGAAAAACATGCAGGTGCCGTCCACTACTTCTCAAATGTTCAAAAGTTGAGAAAGGAGAAGTTGAGAAAGGTTTGATATTATACAAAGGTCCTCTATCAGGTGGAAGCAACAATCTGGTGACCAAGCAGTTCGTCTTGATTCCCTCGTGAAACTGAAGCACAGAGTTGTTTTCTACTATACTCAACTACGTTGAAGAACTTCAAACAAAATGGAGGAGAAGTCAACGGCTTCATAATTCTCTGCGATAGAACTTCAGCGAGCTGCCAAGACCTGAATGACAAAAGGATGCATGAAAATACATAGCTTCATCAACTTTGGAAAAATAACTTTCCAGTCAGAGATGAGTATGTAAATCACGTGCTTAACACAAACATGCATCAGACTCATGAGAGACAAGAGAGAGAGACCGAGTCTTTGTATGAGTGAACGCACCGTTAGAAATTGGTTCTTTCCTCTCCACAGAAACCAGCTGTCACTTTCAGCTCTTTCACTTGAACGGAGTGTTGTCTCAGCCGAACATCAGACCTGATCAGGACGTTTCATCCGACAGGTGGTCAGGTATGAGCCAACAACACTGGTTTTAAATGAGGTCTGCAGTGGCGGCGAACAGCCAGCCTGCCTGCAGCAGTAGAGGTCAGGGTCTCCGGTCTTCATTGCCCCCTCCCCCTTTCTCCCCCCACAGCATTGCTTCTCAGGCAAAACCATTTCCAAGCTGCTCTGCTGTGCAGCCGGTGCTGCCGCTCGGCTCTTTGTGTGTTGGGGGAAGGGAGCTCAGCAGGCAGAGAAACAGCCTGAACAGTAACCTCCACAGCTGCTCGCTCTCCATTTTGGAAAGGTTACCTCGTCACAGATATTCTAATCTCAATATGGCTTGAATGTATAATTACACTGCTTTATGTACAATGTGCATACTGCTTTCTGGTGAACTGTCAAACCAATAAACTGTCTGACAGCCACATGAGGTCAGCCTCGTTTTTTGTCTTGAATGTCTGCAGCAGAGAAGGCAAGCTATTTAAAGTTAAGGTCTACAGAGAGAGGAAGCGTTTGGGGTTTTTCAGTGCGAGCCAGCTGTAGACGCAGCAGAATAACAAGAATCTCTTTCTGCCTGGAGATTCGAACAGAGGAGTCGAGGAGAGAAAGAAGAAGAAACAAACTGGCTCCTTCCATCATAAACAACATGGCTGCTTTCACACACAAAACCTGAGAGATAAAAATCTTCTGGCTGTGTAAACAAAACACATTTCTTCTGTTTAGACAGTCATGAGGAAAAACAGAAGTGGGAAAAGAACAGATGTGGAGGCCAATGAGACACAGATGCATCAAATACAATCAGTCAAGACGAGCAGATTTCTGTGGTTTGATATAAACAAAATGAGTAAAAATCTGTTTTGGCAGCAAAGAAATGAAGGAAAAGCCAACAAAGGATCATAACTTTTTTTTTTTGTTGTTGTTGAAACAGCAGAAGGATCACATGATGTTTAGTCTTTGGTTTTAACAGCTGATACAGTCACAAAACTGATGTTTCATGAAGAAAAACTCAGCCTTGAAAACCCTGTCAGCTCATCCCGTTCTGTGGTGCAGTGGGAGCATGATGAACTTCAACACCAGGAGTGAAGCTAATGATTACTTTTACAATTAATTAATCTTTTGACTACTAACCATGTTAGCAGTGTGGCTCTAGGGAAGGCAGTGTTGGTTGGTCCATAACTTTAGTCCAGACTAAGATATCTTGACAACTAATATATGGATTGCTATAACATTTTATTCAGAAACCTGAAAACTTTGGTGATCCCTTGACTTTTTTCCTCTTGCGCCACCTTTAGGTTGACTTTTTAAATTTTTAGTGAAGTGTTTCAACAACTGTTGGAAGGATTACTATGTAGTATGATATAGATTTCCATTGGTTTTGTAACTTTTCATGTAGAGCCACCATGAGGTCAAATTTTAGTTTGTCTTTTAGTTTGGTTTATGACTAAATACCAAAACTAATGACATTCTCATCAACCTCAGCTGTACTTTGGTCAATTAGCATTAAACACAATGTAAACATGCTAAACTGAGATGGTGAACATGGAAAACACTTGCTGCGTGTATATTTTTTTCTTTTTACTTTTAGTGCGTACTGCAGCTGCCCTTACTGCCCTGTTGCATGCAGTATGCATACAATTGGGACATACGACTTCGTCATAACATTTTGCCTTGAAGCGCGAAATTTTAAGTAAAAAGATCCAATTTGGAACGGGTGCTATATTATTTAACGTTACCTTGGAGATGCAACAAAACGCCATTCGCCGAGCTTGGGCTGGTCACAATAAAAGGCCACTCTGAAATGTGCAGTTTTATCTTAGGGGGTGTTTCTCATGGATCAGAAATGTCAGTGTCTGGTGTGACAACCATTGGCCTCATGCAGTGCGACACATCTCTTTCGCATAGAGTTTTTTTTTTGGCCTGTGGAATGTCGGCCCACACCTGTTCAATGCCAGTGCAGAGTTACTGGATATTGGCAGCAATTGCAACACGCTGTCGCACACGCAGATCCAGAGCATCGTCCTCAGCAGGGTTAAGACCCTGACCCATGCCAATTCCACGCTCCCTCAAAACCTGTGACATCTGTGGCATTATGTTTTGTAATGAAACTGCACATTTTAGAGTGGCCTTTTATTGTGACCAGCCCAAGGCACACCTGTGTACTAATCATACTGTTTAATCAGCATCCTGATATGCCATACCTGTCAGGTGGATGGATTATCTTGGCAAAGGAGCTGTGCGCACTAACACAGATTTAAACAAATTTGTGAACAAAATTAGAGAGAAATATACCTATTGTGTACGTAGAAATATTCTTCGATTTTTTTATTTCAACTCGTCAAAAATGGGAGCGTGCATCCAGCCAAAAATCTTTCTTTCTGCCTCTCCTCTCTTGCCCTAAATTCTTCCTTTCTCCTCCTGGCCTCTTCCTCTCTTCGCTCCTCCCTTGCCCTGGCCTCCTCATATCTCTGCTCCTCTTTTGCCTGCTGTTCAACTTCTCTCCTTTCCTCTGTTTTCTCCATCTGTTTTAGATAGTTTACTACCTGGCCCTCCACCCTCCTTCTCTTTCTTTATGGTGTCCAGTCATCTTGAATGACTGGATCAGCAAACAGTGGGAGTTGAGACTACAGTCTCTAACAGTCTCCTGGCTTGACGAAGAGATAAGCACTGGTGGGGTGATGGATGGCTTACTGCCCATTGCCGGATCCATCACCCCATACCATTTCCAGGAGGCTGCTGTTGCCTCCCCTGCCTCTGTGTTGACCCCTGATCTAAGACACTTCAGATCCTGCAAATTAGATAACAAGAGAAGTTCATGTTACTAAAGAATAGTAAATGACTAATCAAAGTCATACACAAAACTCCTGTAACTGACCATGTATTTCTGCTTTAGGTTCTCCCACTTCTTTTTTACTCAGGCTGGTTGCACTTTGCCCATCATCCATTATTATCCATCCCTTATTGCCCATTATCCACCACATACTTCCTAGCTAGCAATGGGCGCACCAACCATGTCTGTGGGAGTGTGTGTGTTTGTGTTCAGCTCGGCCTCTGACTGAACTCAGGACTAATCAGAAACTCCAGTTCTTTCCTGTTATCTCCCTCCAGTCGCTCTCCTTTTCCCTCTCATCTTTGTACCTTTATGAAACAGATTTATAAAGCTCCGGGATAAGCGCAAATAGATCAAGTTGAAACATTTTCAAGTTGCACCGCCTGTGGCAAATTCAAGTCTAATCACACCCACTCACCCCGCCAGCACCTTGCATGGCAGCTCTGTCGCTATCGGTGTGTGTGAATGGATGAATGAGCTTTGTCCGTTAAGGTAGAATAGCGTTATATTATAAGTTATTATACAAGTGCAGTCCATTTATTAAGGGTGATCCGATTAATCAGCCACCGATCGTTATTGGCAGATATAGTTTGATCGGTGGTCTCTATAAAGGCCGATCAGATGACGCAAAACACGCGAGACAGTTTCTAAAATGGCTTCACCGGTATGGCAGTTCTACCAGGTGTCTTAAAAAGACAATAAATTTGCAACTTGCAAGGTGTGTTCAAAGGAAATCTGTCGTGGAGGAACGCAACTAGGGCCCTATGATTTCCGTGATGCGGAAAACTGGGATGGAATTGCAGAATTTGATAATAAAAATGGAATCAACTGTAAAACGCGAAATATCATGGAATTTGCCAAAATGTGGATGCGATTTATAAAAATCAGGGTTTTCCTCTCATTTTAAGTGTTTTTTCACAGCGCCTAAGCCAAATGAAGAGAAAAAACACTATGCTGCCATGTTTTGGTGTAATTTACAGGCACACTGCTTCTTTACTCTGCGCTCTGTGAGTTTGGTAAAGTTGGAAATATACACTCCCCTCCAAAAGTATTGGAACAGTGAGGCCAATTCCTGTNGCTATCTTCTAAGTTGTGTATCAGATCCAGATGTAAATACCTGGAAATAAAAGCTGAAATGTTGATCTCTTGTCTCATATTCATCTTTTGATGTCAAACCCAAATGTTCTCAGTCTACAGCAAAAACACAGGAATTGGCCTCACTGTTCCAATACTTTTGGAGGGGAGTGTATTCACATATTCGAGCTTCCTGGATCAGTAACTCATGAGCGAAACATTGTTAAAACACAAGTGTAGACATCGAGTAACAACCTAATTTTCATCAAAACGAGCCGTCCTACGAGCTCAAACAACATTGGTCTCTGTACAGCCAGCTGTGAGACGAGTGTGCAGGGACTGTCTAAAAAGTTCAACACCGAATAGAGATACTACAAAAATATTCAATAACTTCACTCCTATACAGTGTAGTGTCACCAAAATCTCCTAACACGTCAATGGTCTCCTGTTGGTTAGACTACAGCACTTATTTTGGGGGGAAAAAAGGCTTTTGCATAATTTTGGAAAAAAATTGTTTTGAAAAATATTCAATCACTTCACTCTTATACAGTGCAGTGTATGATTAGACACTCTTTCTGATGGCAAAATGTGCTCGTAATCGTAAACACAGAATTCAGAAAAATTAAAACAGAAAACCTCGGAATTTGGGAAAAAATAAAACAATCTGGAAAAAATTAAAACTGATTTCATAGGGTCCTCTGCAACCAAAAAATTTCAACACCACAAACCTCATCAGACATTTGAAGGTTAATCACGTCAAGGAATATGACGAGTTTTCAAAGCTAGCTAGCACTACAGCAGAGAGAGAGCGGGACCGTTTAGCAACTCAATTGCCATTCACTCAGCTGTCGGTAATGGAGACATTCCAACGACAGCAACCCTACAGCAAGGACAGCAAGAAACCAAAGAAACATCAGCCGAAATTGAAGTTGTCTGTAAGAGAGAGAGAGTGGAATATGTTGCCTACCAATAAATAAACAGTCGTCAATTCATGATACTTTCTCCTCTCTTAATTCTAATACTTAATATACAATGTTGTTAAGAATAGACCCGGTGATCGTATCGGCAGATACTGCTATCGTTAGATTAATCGATTAAAAAAATAATCGTTAGGTGCAGCCCTAGTCTGAAATCATGCTTTGTCAGGCTTGTCCGCAAGAGGACAAGCAAACAACTTTTTAAAATACTTTCATTTTCAGATTGATCAGGGCAAAATAACGTCATCTAAATTAGGCATAAAGACGGCAGCGACGTTATTGTTTATACATTATAGATATCTACATGATGATCATGATTTGTAAAAATTCTGATTTCATGCTTTGTCTGGTCTGTCTTCGCATCTTGAATCCCAGTACCTACATACTGTATATGTATTGGTACGTACTGTAACATTACTGGTGCACCGTTAGTACAAAAGATTACACTGTAACTCCGGAGTAATTACACTGTACATTGCGGGCTATAATCTAAAGTGTTACAGTTGTAACACTTGTGTCAGTTTATTGTCTGGTCGCTTGGCCATTTGGGAATCATCAAAAAAAAGAGTCATGGAGGAGGATTTGGAACATTTCCTGTGGTGGGTTGTTAATGAATTCAGCCAGGACCGCCAGGTCAGAGTCCGCTTTGATGAGAGTATTCTCTGAAGTATTCTCTTGAGATCTCTCTCACTTATGTGGAAACCTTGCCTGCTGCCAACCACTGATTTAATGTATTTACATTTGAAGCCAATCTCAAAATAAAAGCCTATGAATCTCTCCCGCGGGTGTGCGTGCTCCGTTGTTGTGGTTGTTTCCATGGTGCCGAGATGACCCGGAAGTACATTCACGTAGTGAAAAAGTTTTGTGAGATCTCGCAAAAGTACATGTTTTTTGTTTTTTTTCACCTTCAAATTTTTTTCCCTCCATGTCCCTTCCGGGGCTCCGTAAGGAACAGCTTGGATGCAGGCAATTTCAGATAAAGAGCTAACTGTACACCCAGTATCAGACGAAGTTAGTAGCTGACTAGCTGATGAAGAAAGTGGGACATCTAACAGTTTAAGAGTCAGATATTTTCTCAGGGGTTGGTGGAGACCAAACCAGAGCTGAAAGGAGAGTTAATACTGGACTTATATTAATCAGGTGGACACAAACACGACTGGGATGATGATGTGGCTCTGTGTCTGCTGGATGTGGAAGTAGGCAGCTGTTTTCTAACATTTTGGCCATAAGTATGCTCTTAATACTGTGTGTAAAGTCTAAAGCTAGAAAAATATCTGGCTCTTTAGCTGCTAAATGCTCCATTTTCTTCACCAGCTAGTCTCCAACTGTGTCTGTGTGCTGTTTGCTGAGCAGGTGGAGTACAGTGGGTTTATCAGAGCTTGTTTGATGAAAACACAGTGAAACAAACGGTAAATGTAAAACTAGCAGCTAAAAGAGACTAAAACGCACCATAGGTTAAGTAAACGGACAACTTTTATTTCTTATTTGGATACAGATGAACTGAGTAAAAGCTGAACCATGAAAAAGCCAACAGGTTATTGTGGTATGTAAACAGATTTCAGTTCTACTGGTCCAGGTCCAGAATGTTTGGAGGTTCTTCAGGCTCTGCTGGCTCCACCCCCTGACCGGCGTCCTGTAGGAAAGAGAGAAAATGATTTAACCAGGAAACCCACATCAAAACCACACTCAAATATGTGGGGGGCTGTCCACATACTTTTGGTCATAAAGTGAATATTTACGGCCATGGGTGTTCAAGGATCGTAAAGGGGAGGAGAAAGCAAAGACAACAGAAAAAGATGCCATCATGCACAGAATTAAAGGGAAATATGACTTGTCCAGAAAGTGGTCTGGATTTTGAGATTCTTTTCACCTTTACAGTTTCTTAGAGAGGATATGGCCTTGAGGGGTGCCTTTCTGCTCAGAGAAAATGGGAGTTATTTTAAAAAGCGGTGACTGAAAACAAAAAGCCAGACTGGGATTCAAACTACAGACTGGGTTTGTTTGAAAGTGTTGTGAATCTTGTTGTTTGGTGTTCTTTCCAGACATAATCACAGGTCAACGTGTCCTTAAAGGATAGGTCTTAGAACAATAGTCAGGCGTCCGTATGAACATTGAAATAGGTTTTGCTTACTGTAATAATTTCTAATACCCACAGTCCTTGTTTTGTGTAAAAATGTATTCCAAAGTTTATCTGAAGCTAATATGAGGCTTCAGCAGTCTGAGTTGGTAAAATCAGGTGGATATCTTCCAAAGTTACAGTCTCTTTAGAACAAAATTTTCCTGTTTTTGTATTTGTCTAGACAGTGCTTGAGCTGCAGTGGAGGGACACGATGGATGCGTCAGCTACAGTCGGTCACTCAACATAATTTGACACAAATTTTATGGATATGGTGTTATATTGTAAAGTGAAAGCCTTATTTCTACTGTTTACTTCACCATTGTCATGATAAAAGATTAGTTATTTGCCGTGACAACTTTCCAGAGTTGTAAAATCCTGTTTCATAGTGTTATGAACCGCTGTGCAGAGTTTTGGTGTCTGTAACTCAAACTGGACTTCCTGAAACACATTTCATTACTCGTTGGTACCTGAAGAAACACATCCCCACCAACAACAGCCCCTTGTGTTTTAACACAGGGCTGTTTTCGGTCTGAATGGCTGACTGGATCATTGGTGGTTTAGTTTCAGAAACAGTGAGCAGCTCAGACTCTCCTGCTGATGTAACTGTTCAGTCAGACTCTGATTGGTCGACTCACCCCAAACGGCTCGCTGAAGGCTCTGGAGCCGCTGTACAGAGGGTTGGGGATGGAGACCAGCGTGGGCTTCGTCCTGCCGCCCGCCGCACCGTCCTCATCCTCATTCTGCCACAGAGGAAACAGGAATGACTGTAGATTAACATCTTATTTAAGAAATGATTAAATTATTCAACTCTCCCAACGTTAAAATTTGTTCTACAGCTTCAAAATTCACACACGACATGTGAAACTCTCAGGCTTCTGTGAACAAAAGAGTTTATTTTCTGAATGAACCCCTGAAGAAAAAAAAGAACCAAAGGCTGAAAACTGCAGTCACTTCCTGGTTTTAGGAAAACAATCTGTAATTCTACAGCTTTTCGTCGACTTCTCTGCTCTCTGCATGTGCAGTAAAGTTAATGTGTCTCTTAAGACTCTGATATGTAGACGTAGTCAGTACCCATTAAGCACTGATTTGGTGGGTTTGTTATTTGTTTTATTGGCATCTACTTGAAATGCCCAAACCGTCCTGGCATCTGAACATCCGTGAGAAAAATCTTAACGGTCAATAGTGATTTTAGTGATATTCTTACTTAAAGATATGGAGGAAATAGAAATGTAATTCTAAAGTCTCAAATTTCCTGCAATTTCTACAATTAATTAATTAATTATTAAAAATGCTGTCGAAAAAATGTGTCATGTAACCTAAAAAAACTAAAAACAGTTTCACTTTTTAACTAAATTCCGTCCAGTTTTATCCTGCAGGTCACCAGTCAGTGCTCACTGGGCACAATATCAGCTCACACCAGTTCAGTCACTGTGTGTGTCGACACGTATTACTCATGTTGTGGGGACTGGCCTTCCTATTGGGGACAAAGCGCAAGTCCGCATAATGTAAATCATCACATTGTTGGGTGAAGACTTGGTTTAAGTCTCCAGGAAATTAATGCAAGTCAATGTAATGCCCTCTGAAGTGATGGAAACATGATGGTGTGTGTGTGTCTCACTCTGAAGTAGTGGAAGCGGAAGGCGTCGGTCTTGTGTTTGAACACGTAGTAGCCGACTGCAGCCAACACACACGCCAGCAACACCGACACCAAGATGGCCGACACTGTGCTGCTTGAGTGGGCGTGGCCTCTGGAAGCATGATGGGAGATCTGAAGACGACAGGTATGACAAACGCACACAAAAGAATTACTACATACACTACTCACAAAAAGTTATTCGACTTTCGGGTGAAATTTATAGAAAATGTAAAGTTCATGCTACAGTGATATTATATCATGAAAGTAGGGCATTTAAGTAGAAGCATGCAATGGTAATTTCTTCATCTCAAACAATTTATTGAAACAAAAGCTAACAACAGTGGTGGGT
Source organism: Oplegnathus fasciatus (assembly GCA_003416845.1). Taxonomy (NCBI): domain Eukaryota; kingdom Metazoa; phylum Chordata; class Actinopteri; order Centrarchiformes; family Oplegnathidae; genus Oplegnathus; species Oplegnathus fasciatus. The sequence continues at coordinate 106,616 of NTHP01000757.1, forward strand.
ATACCACAACAAAAAATGTCAATGTCTCAATAACTTGTCATGTGTCCTTGAGCATCAATTACAGCTTGACAACGACGTCTCATGCTGTTCACAAGTCGACTTATTGTCTGCNAAGTTTAGAGAAGGTCAAATTAAGTTCACCTGTAAAGGTTATAGTGCATTTTAGGTGCATTCTGAAATTTCATCCAAAAGCCGAATATCCCTAACTTTTTGTGAGTAGTGTATATGAGGACATCACATAAAACCTTTTAAACCTCACCACTGGATGTTTCACACACACACACACACTCACTCTTGATCTGTCCTGCTCCAATTACCATGGCAACAGCTGCACTGTCGCCACAGAGATGTGACTCCAGGTCATAACCCATTTTCCAGAGGGAGATAAAAAAATCAACCAATTAATAATTAATGTTTAAGACCCAATCAGAAGACAAACACAACTGATCATCCTGATTCTGGTCACATGTCCAAGACTGACTCTGGCAGCCATTTTGTTTTTCACCACAGGAAGAAGAACCCATTTACAGGATATGGCCACCTACACTTCACATGTCCAAGTAAGTGATTAAAGTCTTAGTGTTCCCCAGGGGGCATGAATTTTATCTATCTATTGACAGTGTTGGTACTGCAGTTTGATTGGTTTGGCACTACAGTGGTGGCACTTAAAAGTTAGAGTTTTTCAGTGTGGTTTGGTTGAAGCTCCCCTGCAGAGTTGCTGCAGCAAGCACGTACCATCCTCCAACCTCATAAAATCCAACCTGCAGTTCTCTTTTCTGCCACCAGGAGTCGCAAAGACCCTCCCTCATCACTACTCTATTTGCTGTCATTAACATGTTTATGTTGACTTTGTCAGACGGTGTTGTTGTCATAAAACATACATTTGATCAGCAGTTTGCAATGACAGCTGGGGTCTGTTTCAGAAAGCAGGTTCAACAAACTCTGAGTCTAACCCTGAGCTCTGAGTTGATCAACCCTGAGATGGGAACTCAGAGTTTTCGGTTCCAGAACAGCTGATTGGAGATGGTTCAATCAACTCTGAGTTAAGCACGTGCATGACGACTATAACAGGGTTTCTGCGGGTCCTTAAAAAGTCTTTAGAAGTCTAAAACCCAATAATCTGAATTTTAGGCCTTAAAATGTCTTCAATACGATTTTAACAGGTCTTAAAAATTGATTGGATTATGAAGTTAACGTTAAAACGTTGTACCTCACTTTGGTTTTAATCATTTTTGACATATTAAACAAATATAATAAATATCATTCAGTGCAAAATAAAAACTAATTACTGATCCCAGTCTGAGGTCGCAGCAGAATGTCAAAAGAATATAATTTAAAATATCGTCATTAACTTCAATTGAACAATTTCTACATCAGTCTCAACTTCCACTTTAATTTTATTGTGCCTGAGGGGAAGTTTGTCTTACAGCAGGTAAAATATAGAACACAGAGAGACACACGGACTTAGGTACAAAAAACATGATAAAATACATGAATACATCAAGAGACAAACACCTGCAATATGTGGAATTCCTCTTTTATGGTCCTCAGAGGTTTGTGCCCAGGGAACACTACTGTGCAGTTTTTAAGTGTAAGGGACACTTTTCTTACGGCTCTACAAACAGCTGCTTTCCAGATATGTTCTGCTTTGCCAGTGTTACAAAGGGAACCCCCTTTGTCAAAAAAACTAAGAGCAACACAAAGAATTTGTTCTGATCTGAGAGCACGTCCGCAGTGTGTAATATTGGAGATATGAGACCGGAGAATGTTGTTCAGATAAATAATAGTGACAAAAGACGGTAACGTTTGATTAGGTAATCATCAGGGAAAGATAGCACATCTAATCAAAATCATCTCCTGACGCAAGGTTGAATTAATTCAGCTTCAACATCGATTGGGTAAAACAAGGAAACGCCAGCCCGTGTCCGACAGCTGCTTCAGGCTCAGCAGGAGGGAGGAGACAGAGAGAAACTCAGGGTTTGTTAAAGAAAACCTGCCAGCGAGCAGGTTAGGTTCACAGACCCTGAGTTTTACTTACCTCTCTTTCTGGAACGGAAAACCCAGAGTTTCCCTCATCAAAGGTTTAACAAACTCACTTTTCACTAAACCTGCTTTCTGGAACAGACCCCTGGTTAAGCTAATAAGTATTTATGAGCTGTGACAAAATCTATTTCTATTTCCTTCTTTCTTGTCCAACAACAGAAACAGAGAAATATGTAAACGAGAGCAACTATATTGTGAATTCGGCTGCATTAACGACGGTCATTAGAGTACCAAGCTATCTCTGTTGCCTTCTCCAGACTCCAGCTGTGAGAAATGGAAAAGACTGGGTCTTCATAGGTTAGTTAGGTCAGCATTTTGTTCAGGATTATAATTGTTTTAATGAAATAAATCACCCTCGTGGACTCAATGTGGTCAATAAGGTTTTGTAAAAATGTGTTAAATTCCCATGTTATCTGGCTCCTGAACTCGCTGTTGTTTTTGTGATTCTGGAGTATTTTGACGTTGCGTTGTTGTTTTTGCCTGACTGAAGGCTGCGAGTTCAGACTGCAGTAAACGGTTGGTGGTTTCTGAGTGTTGTTGAGAACTCAATGACCTTGTGTACATCTGTGATAACCTGATGACGCTCAGCGGAGGAGACCATAAAACAGCAGCTCTCAGACCTGTTTCTGGTTAATCCTTGAGGCTCCACTTCGTCTCTACTCTGACACTTGGGAATGTGCTCAAAATAACAATAAATATCTTTGATAAAGATTCAGGGGATATTTCACTGTTTTTTTTTTAAATCTGCAGTTTATTCTTCCTTCCTCATCTTTCCACAGGCTGTAGACACATTTATGTCGATTTAAGATGCTCAGTAACGTGCTGTTTGTTGAACCTGTTCCTACACAATTGTGCTAGAGAACATTTTTAAATAATTTGTTTCGTCAAATTAATTAAATAAAGCCTTGAAATAACTTGACTCCTCCTTTCTTTCATACATCCAACTGTAACCATGACGAGTTTCACATTGATTCAAATGTGTCTCCACTGTTTTCACAGTAAAATGACCCTTTTATCCTATAAAATTGGTTTCAAGGATGTCAAAGAAAACAAGTTATGTTCAAAGAGTAGAAAAAACTGCATTTATTACTCATCACCCATAGAGTAAAATTCAAAAACACATGGAAATTACTGTTCTTGGACTGTACTGATGCACAGCAGTGTAATAATTACATGAGTTATTTATTAAGTATGCCATGTAGGTTTTCCACATCTTAATCAAAGTTTGTTGGAGCTCGAGATTCATTTTGGTTTCCACTGTGACATCACAGCAGGACGTCCTGACCTGTGATTTTAGCCGAAATGTGACTGTTTCCGCCTTCAGCTGTGTAAACTTCACTGTAATCATGTGGTCATACAGGAACTAAACTGCTGAGTAAATGTGCATCATTACATTGTAGTAACAGCTGCAGGCTACTGACTTTTACACCTTAGTTTTCTCCAGCTACTTGATCCAAACACTGGAGGTCCTGATACAGAACTATGACAGAACGTAGCGCGATTAGACGCCAATTTGCAATTTATTTGTTGGAGAAATTACAGATCAGAACTTAACCGTTATAAGATTCACATATCTGGGATGAAAATGTGTTAGACTGAGGCCGAGTGGAAATAAGGTGAACACCAGTCATTTGGGGGAATAAAATAATTGTTATTTCGCCCGTAGGCTTCAGATTAATCTGTTATGATCTAGTCATCATCTTTTCAGTCCCACATCATGAATATTGATCAGAGTTCTGATATTATCAGGCGCTGCTGATTGAATCTTCATTTCCTGAAAACTGTGCCAAGAAACTAAAACACAGCCATCTGCTCTCTGCCCACAACTGTAGCTGTTGCCTAGCAACAACAGACAGAACATCCTATAAGGAAGCGCTGCAGACCAGAGAAGGACGTCGTCATGGCTCCTCCCGATGACTGCGGTCAGAACTGCAGCCGTTCACGATACAGCAAACATTTCAGCTCATTGTTAGCAAGCTTATGCTGTTAAAAAAAAAAATCTCTTTATGATGAATAAAGTTTTTGTTTCAGTGCAACAGAATTTCAGCTCCCCCCAGAGGGCAGGAAGGTTTTACAAGGATTAAATTAGACCAGGAACTATTGAAGGTTGAACATAAGAGTCTTTTCTAAATGATGGTTTCTCTGTAGTCACCTGCATGATCATATGACACAGGTGAGCGTGATGACGTCCTGCTGTGATGTCATAGTGGAGAAAAATGAACGTGGAGTCACTAAAGCAGCTGAACATACCAGTGGAAAAACTACACGACACACTGAATAAATATTTCCATTAATCATTATACTGCTACATATCAGTACACAAGTCTGTATTGATATATACAGTAGTATACGTGTATATATAGTAAGTACCATCTTTCCATCTGCAGGTTTTTACAGTTTGAATTTATGAAATTAAAACCCTGAATGGTGGAGAAATTGATGTATTGGTGAAGAGAAAGTGTGCCAAAGGCAATCGAAACTGACGCTGATGACTTTCCTTTTTTTTT
>NTHP01000757.1:112492-125035 GCA_003416845.1 Oplegnathus fasciatus
TACAGGAATTGGCCTCACTGTTCCAATACTTTTGGAGGGGAGTGTAGTTTTATTTAGCCTATATATCTTTACATTTTGGTGAATCTGCATCATTAAACCATGCTGCATTAACTACTAGCAGTTCCTGTTTTCACTGTAACCATGGAAACAGAATAATTATGAGGCAAAATCTAAATTTATAGGGAGTGTCTTTTTTCAATCAAGTGTTTTAATGGATGTTTAAAGTGGACTCTGAGGTCAAGCTGGGTCCAGCAGTGCAGCAGGTATATGAGGTTTTAAACAGTGCTGGTTCAGACTGGGAGGAAGAAGTTGCCCTAATTGTCAGCGCTCTGAGTTAAACCATCTTCACTCACCGGTGCGGGGGGCGCTGTCAGCGGGGCCTCGATGACGTGGATGATCCCATTTACAGCAGGAATGTCCCAATCCAACAGCCGCCGCTGGTTCACCAGCTTACAGCTCTGAGGAGAGATCATTTAAAAGAATAAGACACAACATCAGAACATTAATGTCAATAAACATCTCACATCTTTTCTTATACTCATGTTTGGATTCATGGACCAGAGGGGTGTTCGACATAGCCAGGCTTTCTTTGCATTAGCTGGCTCGACAAAACCTAAAACCCCAATCAGAGATAACGGGTATCACGACGGTGGTTATCAACTTTCTTTGTTAAACCAGGTTTTCTTCATCAGGCTCTGTGTGCGTTCCCATAAAAGGAGGCGTTTGGCACGTCATTTGACTCTTCTTCCGCACGAAATGGACCGATCGCATACCGCTTACTTCAGTCAGGAGGAACAGGTTGTTATAATGGAGAGCTATGAAGAATATAAAAAGAATATTACAGCAAAAATTAACACTGTTGCTGCAAATAAAGCAAGTATGGAGCCCCTAAAGTCCTGTTAGGTGAACAAGATAACTTATGTGCACAAGATAAAAAAATACCACCGTACGGGACTTTAGGGGCTCCGTAGGCAAGAGAGGAATGCTGGCAGAAAATTGCCTGATTGTGCAAATTCTTAAGTTGATATATTTATTGTACCACTCGATGCACTCTCAATGCCTCCCGTTTATTTCTAACGTGACAGCTGCACATTGTAGAGCTCTTAAACTTTAAACTTGATACAGCAGATTTAAACATTATACTCAAGAGCTGCATTTAGGTCTGACACTGTCCCATAATGAAGGAGACGTGGAAATCACTTTAGTTTTTGGCCAAATCAAAGTGAGATGAATTTTATTGATTGAATATTATCTGTGATAAATACCAATAGACTAATCAATGGTCTAATCGGTGTTCTATTAGCTGCGGTACCAGCAGTGTAAAACGGACTTGGCAGCAAATCAGGACCAAGCATAAAAACATAATCTGAAGTGGTGTGTAGCTGCTGTGCCTTCATCATTCTTTTAGTGTGTGGATGATCTGCTGTGTAAAATTACCTGTGTTAATATTACCAGATGAGTGAAAGGGTGGCACTTTTTATAGCCGATTTAAATCCGAAACTCTGAACATCCTCCGGGGTAGGTTAGGAGTGCAGCATAAGTTACCATGGCGATCTAGCCAGGTTAAAAGAGAGCCACCTTCGTGACATTGAAAACTCAAAGCTTTAGGCTCAACATACCTCGCTAACCCATTAATCTTGCTTCGTAGTACACCCCTCTGAGAGGTGTGTGTGTTTGTCTGGAGGTATGTGTGTGTGCGTGTTTCTGACCTCGTTGTTGCCGTGGGTAATGGTCAGGTTGAACCCAAGCCTGGATATGATGACTTCCTGGTGTCTCAGCTCCTTGAATGGTCGTCTGCTGTGATTGGCTGAGATGTGATACTCAAGATCTCTACCAGACAGAGTCTAAACACACACACACACACACACACACAGAAATGAAACGGATTAGATTTCATCGACGGCTCTGTCAGTTGGAACCTGCTGGTACTCTGATTGAACTAATTCAGTTCTAAAGGTTAAAAATTTAATTAGGAAGCATTAAGTAAAGGTTAAGTGGATCTGTCTATTTCTTGAAAATCAAAGGATATAGTCGATGCACGCTTCACTGAAATGTTCACATTTGAAAATATAAAATGAAACATGGTAACAAAACACAATAAACACATTAAAAACATTCAAATACTAGTTTACTCTCCAAGCTTCATCTTGTCTAACAAGCAAAAACGTGACTTGCTCTAAATATTAACCAATCAATCAGAAATGCAACTGTCGTAATAGGTTATTGGGAATATAGACAGAATTATCATTAGCAAATTAAATAATATAAAATACTTTTTACAAATATTTCTCCTTTATTTTAATGACTCCAACAAAATGTATTGGTAAACAGTTAACAGATAACTTGTGTATTTTAAAGTAAATGTAATGATAATTGTAATACTAACAGTTAATTTCAACTTAATATAGCTACTGTAACTATTCCTTAAATCCTAGTATATGTATTAATTAAATGTAAAATATACTGTATGTATTATTAACAGTTTAATTAGCAGATATATGCTTTTTAAAGAGTAAATATATTAATATATTCCCTTTTTTTAGTTAAGTAAAATAAAGTAGTTTCTGTTGATAATACTTTGTTTGCTAATTATGTATCTGACTGAACCAACAGTATGTGTGGGGTTCCTCAGGGCAACTCAGGCCTCTTTTTTTACCTTTAGATGTTTCCATTAGTTAAACTCGTCGATTTCTTTTTCTGTGCTTCAGTCTTATTAATTTCTGTTTAATGTGTTTTTGTAAATGTCTAATTCTTTATTTCTAAATGTTTTTCTTTGTCTTATGTAAAGGCCTTTCAGTTGCCTTTCAGCATGAAATGCACAATAAAAATGAACTTTTCTTGCACTGATATATATATTGTAACTGGTAATTAAGGGTTAACAGTTATATTATTATATTATTATTATAATCATTAAAGGTATAATGAGTAGGATTTGTTGGTTAGTAATTAATAAGTAATTATTGAAGGGTTGGAGCTGTATATCACCTTGTTTTGGGCGAAGCCATTGTTACGAGGAACAAACAGCGTGACCTCAGACTTCCTGTGAGACAGAAATTCAACGAGCTTTCTTCCATCTGAGGACGATCCGCTATAGTCCAACAACAACTACAGAGAGAGAGAGGGAGAGAGAGAGGATGGTGAAGTTTACAATAAATACCTTGTCAAGACTTAAAATCCACCCAATCATTCTGTGACGCATGCTTTTATTTTGTAAAATTCAAATTGACTTGTGCAGAGCTTTAACAAGTGATCCAAAGTGATTTAGGTCCACAGAACACTACTGGACCAAACATAGACCACAATTAGAGTGTGTGGACCTGGTCAGGTCCGGTCATCTGGTTTTTGGGAGTCTAGATACCGTCCTTAAGACCGCCCATAATTGTTTGTTCCATTTCCCGTTTTGTCTCTTAACCTCGATTGCTATCACTGGCTGTAGTAAATATGTGAAAAGTCTCTGGTCGGTTCATGCAGCCTGCTGAACATTTCTCAAGGTTGGGAACACATTTCTGAGGAGCTCATGTGACCTGACGAGATCACCTCCACCACAGACGGTGGCTCGGTGTTTCTATGGTGACAATTTTCAAGAGCTCTGATGTGAACTTATTAGAACGATGATGCAGGTTATTAAGTTATTAACATTATGTGCATTTTTCACCAATTATCACTAAACTAGCTGATTTTTACTTTGTCAGTCTGGAATCTGATTTATCAACTTGAATTAAAATGAAATTAAAATTAATTTGGAATAATTAGCTTGATACACAATAATACGCACATGTCATGGAAAACTGGACTGTGTAGTGTAACAGTGCAACTACCCAAATGAGTCTCCATGAAGATGAAGAAATATTGTATTAACACATGTTTTGAACGCCCACACTTCTCTTATGATATCATATGCAGTAGTTATAAACACATAATAAAACACAAATACCAACACATGTTGACCAGTCAGACTATTACAGCAGTAACATGAGCAGCTGATTCCGGTGTTGTGCAGGAGATCTGATCTTTACACTGTTATGTAAATATCAGACTGCTGTAGGAGAAAGTCTCTCATTTTAATCCAGCTCTGTCAGTCCTTCATGCTGTACGTTACGTTATAAAACTGGTCAGATATTTGCTAAAATGTGGCACAGGTTGATCACAAGCAGCAGATGTTGATCTACACAATGCAACACAATCACACTTCCGGTGTAAACAGGAAGTTAAAAGACAAAACAATAGAGTCGGAGCACTTCCTTGATGTGCAGGCCATGCAGTTCATAACAGAGGACAGGACGTTAAACTGACTTAGAAACTAACAGGGAGCCTGAGAGGAAAAGAGGAACTGGTTTAATGTTGAGAGTAGAAACCAGCAGGAATCAACCACTTAAAAATGCATCTTTCTGCTTTGTGATTTAACCTTTCCTTTAAACTACAAGAACTGAAGACATCTACAGTTCACAAGTTCCGTCTCACAGTTTTGTGTTTTTGGAGCTCCATATTTTAATCTCTTATCGAAGTCAGACCTTGAACTGAATCCTCCCACAGGTTCTCTTTTCGGGGGGGCGAGGCACTTCAGTCCACACACTATGTATCAGCTGAAAGCAGCTGCCTTTTCTTTTCATTAACTTTTCCTCGTTGACTGGAAGTCTTCCAAAGTTCAGTCATCTTCAGGAACTGATGTCTGTGTCATCTCTCACAAAAGTTTGATTAACGTTTCAGTCTGAAGAAGTCTAAAAATACCTGCTTTTATGCTCCTTTTATCGACTATTATATTTTATTATAAATGTATGCTTCATTATTTTACTCATTTATGTAAAGTTTGCTGTTCTTGTTGTATTATGTCATCTGCTTTGTACAGTACATTTCTTTACTGTCACCTAGTTTTCATGCTAAAAAGAGCTGTTGATACTGTATGTTTCGTTGTACGAGACTAAACTGGATTCTGATCAAGTTTGAAATAACACTGTGGAGACAAACTGTACTTCTCTGTTTAGTTCTGAGACGTCTCTTTGTCTGAGGACGGAGAGGAAATGACTCCATGATGAAACCCACCTGGATCAGACCCAGGAAGCTCTTTATCCCAAAATAAGGAGACATTGAAGTCCTGATCACAGAACATAATGATGGATGTCTCCAGATAAGCTTATAATTATGTACTTGTCATAATACAAGGACAATTTTTATCTGAAGATAATTAACAATGTAATAATGAAATGACCTTCATTAAATAAAACCATTTAAGGTTGTTTAAGTCACTGCGTCTACAATTTGAAAATCTCACACTTTGTCACCCCGCAATGGAAGTATCAAAAAAAGACCCCCTCAACAAAGGAAGAGGCCCAGAAAATATATTTTCTTTCCGAGAGCGATGGGCCGCACTACTTTCTTTTCAGTTACAACCGTTTTGGTTATTTTACGTAACAGATTTATGTGTTTCCTATTTTCTCTGTGCTCTTCTCTCAGAGTTTTTTGATAGTGTTGAACTCTTAAATAGTAACTAAGAATGTTTTTAGCAGCATGGCTCTAGTGATGGAAATGTCAGTCTGTTGGTCGGTCCGTCACTTTGGTCCAGAATGAAATATCTCAACAACTAAAGGATGGATTGCCATGAAATTTGGTACAAAGATTCACGGTGCCCAGAGGACAAATCCTAATGACCACCAGCAGGGTTACACTGGTGGTTTTGAGTGAAATGTCTCAAGTGTTGGATGATGTTAGCAAATATTAGAGTGCTAAACAAATATGGTGACCATGGTAAACATTATACCTGCTAAACATCAGCATGTTAGCGTCGTCATTCTGAGTAGGTTCTAGAGCAGCAGAGGATTTACTTCCTGCGGCAGCTGAAGAAGTTCAACCTGCCAAAGACAATGATGGTGTCCCCTCCCACCCCGGACACAAACTGTTTCAGACACTCCCCTGTGGCAGGAGGCTGCGGTCCATCAGGACCAAAACCTCACGTCATAAAAACAGTTTCTTCCCGACTGCAGCTGGCCCCATCAACAAAGCCCGGGACGCCCACTGACACTGACTCTATATCCACCTCCCCCACTACACGTAGTCTACACACCTGAATCAATGCGTTACATTAACGCACATCTTTTGGACTGTATCTTGGACTGTATCTTGCACATTGCAAATATTGTTTATTCCTCAGCTTACTCAAATAGTGTGAACTTTTGCACATTCCTGCACAAAACTGTACAGTTATTTCATTTAAATAACAGTCATATTGTACATATTGTCTTTATATTATATTATTATATATATTATATTATCTTTATTTTATAATTTTTTTTATTGTCTAGTTTATATTTAATTTATGCTACTTGCAGTTCTTCCATTCACGATTTCTTATATTTTTCTACTTACTATGTTTATGCACCAACATACCAAGACAAATTCCTTGTATGTAAAAACCTTCTTGGCAATAAATCTGATTCTGATTCTGATTAGCATGCTGACATTAACATTTAGCTCAGAGCATCACTGTGCCTAAGTACAGCCTCACAGAGCCACTAGCATCGCTGTAGTCTTGTTTTCCAAAATTTAACCTTGATTGTTACTTATTTAGTCATGAATATTAAATGTTCCAGAGTACATACACAGTTCAGTACAGGGACAAACAAGGAAATTTGATATTTTTAAAGGATAATTCTGGTTTATTATAACTTGGGACATATTTTTGTCGTTTTGTTCATCTTTGTTATGAGGTCAGTCAGATTTTATATCGAGGAATTGACAGTTTATATAACCAAATGTTAATACAATTAGATTTGGCTGAAATGGCTCTGCTCTCTGAGGGAGATCTCAAAGAATCAGAGCAGCGATAAGGATCCTGCTGGATCCCGTAAACAGACACAAACATGAACATTCGATCTTAGTTAAAATCAACAATACTGAACATTTAGCACAGAAGGAAGAGGAGGAGGTAGTAGAGGAGCTGCAGCAGGTATGAGTGTATCAGCAGAGTAATACTGAGAAGTTATTATGGCAGTTCTCTAAACCTGCATGAATATGATTGGATGTTTTTGTCAGCTGGTAGCCAAACAGCTGGTGTTGAAATATGAATGAAACAGCTGATCAGCTAATGCAAGAACAACACTGTACTCCAGTTATGAACACACGATTATGTTATTATTCTTATTACTGTTGATGGCCAAAACTAAATAAACCAGTAATAATTATGTTACAACTAAATGGTCCAACTGTCACGCTCACCTTGTAAAAGACGGAGAAGTCACTGTTTGTTGCGAGGACGTCTGTCAGGACGCCGTTACAGAATCCTCCGTTTCCAACGTAACCAGTGGGACACACACACGAAACATCTGCACACACACACACATTAACATCAGTAGGGATACTTTTAATATATTTGGGTAGTCAGAGGTGTTTGTTGGTGACCAGCAGCAGGTGGAAGGTGTTGTTTAAGTGTATTGCAGCACAGGGGTCCACATAATCTAAATTAATAAATTGGTGCCAGAACAATTTGTCAACTAGTCGATTAGCGAATGCACAGAAACTTGGTCAACAACGGCTTTGGCAATGGATTAATAATTTAAGTAATTTATGAAGCCAAAACACCATTCAACATTCTGCGGCTCCAACTTTTCAAATGTGACGATTTTCACATTTTTATTTGTTTTATGATTTACACTGAAAAAAATATAAACGCAGCACTTTTGTTTTTGCTCCCATTTTTCACAAACAAAAGTGTTGCGTTTATATTTTTGTTCAGTGTAATATTTCTTAATGTCAGTCATTGAATATCTGTCTCGATCAACACGACCAATGTTGGAAATAAGTCCAGGACTTTATCCCTCTGTCCCTGACAAAATCTGACATGTTGGATTTTATAAATATATTACAATATACAATATATGTCAATAAACCAAACTGAATATGATTTTAATCTAATCTTTAAATCTTTAATTGATCTTTAATTTAAATTATGACATATTAAAGAAAAAACACTGAATCCACTAGTTGAAAGAATTAAGTGACAGAATAAATAATGAAAATAATCATTAGCTGCAGCCCTGGATTATAAAGCCAATTCAAACAGTCTGTTTGTGTCTGAGTGCTAAACTGAATCCACAGAGAGTTTTGTGATGCTGCAGCAGACTAAACAAAAACAAATTAAAACAACGTCCGCCGTTCAGGAACTAAAATATCCAGTGACAAAAACAACAGAGAGGATTTCCACAGATCTGCCTCTGGCTGAACACACAGACTGTGCTGCCGTAGTACCTTTGAGCCTGTAGCAGTAGGCGTCGTACTTGCTGCTCTGGTCCACAGGTTCTTTGTAGATAACCAGGCCCACGTGGTTATCTCCACACCTGACCGAAGGGAAGCGGGTTGGGTATCCCACCTTCCCCCCCTCCATCCAGCCGGCCACACACAGATGCATCCCCAGCTGTCAGAACCAGAGAAGAAGGATGACAGCAGGATAAATGATCACAAGTACCAGCATGCACAATTGTGACCGGGACAGGTGAAATATGAACTACTGCTTCACAATTAACTGAAAGAGGTTGTTATAATGTGGTTGTAAATATTGTGTATCAATAGACAGGTTGGATTTTTATTTTATTTGTATTTTCATTGTTTATTTAACAGGATATCTCAAAAACTACAAAAAGTAAAGCTTGATTTATACTTCTGCATTAATGTGTTTCGCCACAGACAGCTACATGCAGAGGCTCTAGGCGACTACACAGACACCATGTGAGGACCGTGATTGGCTGTTTTCACGTATATATTTCCGATGCTGGTGGAGATCGTTGATAGTAAAGACAACGTTAAATTTTCAGTAACAGTAACATGAAAGAACGTAAATACAGTGATGACAGTGAAATACAGTCACATATTCAGCAGTGAAATGAGGTTCCCACCACTACTTGTATCACAAAGGAAATGAAGGAACGTAAAGACAGTGGCAGTGGGGAATATAATCAAAGCACAATATGACCTGATCATGTTTGATACAGCCATCTGGTGCTGTGGTGGTTCTATCAAAGGCGTTGGAGAGAGAGGCATGCAGCAAAGGGCCCAGGGTTGCTGCGATAAGGACTCAGCTTTAATGGCACGTGCCCTATCAGGTGAGCTACCGGGGGCCCCAACATTTGAGAGTCAATAAGAGGATCAATACTCCTGCACTGATGGGCTAATGTACATTTCTCAAACATGAGGAATTAAAAAATTCAAGGTGGTGCATGCTGCTCTCATTCACAGTTGTTCAGGAGAGTGTAGCTGCATACTAAAAACAATGGTCTTCATCTGCTCAAACGTTTTTTCTTATAAATATACTGCATGTGTATGAGTGAGGTGTATTGATCTGTGTGGTGTCTCTATGGAAACCTCTTCTGTAGGTGGGTTTACCTGCTGTGCGTCTCCCAGCTGTTTAAAGTTGACCAGCGTGGCGCCCTCGGCCTGGCAGGCGGCGTCGGCCTGACTGAAGTTCATCTTATACTTCCCCTCCGGAGAGCGCAGGTGGAACACTCCGGCTGTGCTGGCTGAACCACAATAACCATGTTACCTTTACCTTCACCCCAGATTACTGTCCTCTACTGCTCAGTACAACAGTTTAATCTCCACAGGTGAAAACAAAATGCAATTCATTGATTTGAGGCTGAAAAATCTACTGATATGAAAAATTACAACTGATTAAAATGGATTATACTACAGCTAAAGAAAGTCCTGGTCTCTGATTGGCTGTCAGTTTGATTACCCTGTTGTATTAAAAACAAAAACTTTGACCATAAAACCGTAGTCTGTATTAAGTCGTGACCTCTGCATAACCAATACATCCTGATTAATGAGCACCAGGTAAGAACCATCTCTGGGTGTTGACAGGCTGTGATCTTAACGAGCTCTGTGTTTAATGAGCCCTAACGAGCTCTAGGCACTAACGAGCTCTGGGCACTAACGAGCTCTGGGCGGTGCCTGCTGTATTCCAGCTGAGCACTTGTTGACGTCTGTTTACCAGTGCCAGAAAAAAAACACTATTTAAACCCAAAACTAATAAACAATGTTCTCCGTAACATCACCATGGTAACATGAACGCTATAAAAGTTAGCCGCTGTAGAATCAACAGTTACCATAGCAACTGCAATGGAGTAGGACTGTGGAGCCAACATGGCTCCTGCTCAGCAGAAGCAATACAACACATGATTACACTGCAGCTACTGGTGCGTTTCAGATGAGTTACCATGGTAACACCATGGTAGATTACTGGTGTTACAGGATGGATATTATGGATGTGTTACACTATCAGCCTGTTACTGATGTGTTGCCATGGTAATGAAAGTCATTCAGATGTAATACCATGGTACAAGAAATCATTGTGGATGTTACCAGGGTAACAGGAGTCATTGTGGATGTGTTACTATGGTAATAAAAGGCTGTGAATATGTGTTACTATGGTAACAGAGGTTACTACTGATGTGTTACCATGGTAACAGAAATCATGACTGTGTTACCATGGTAATAAAAAGGCAATACAGATGTGTTACCATGGTAACAAAAGTCATTAGGAATATGTTACCAAGATAATGAAGGTCAGTACAGATGTGTTACCATGGTAATAAAGGTCAGTACAGATGTGTTACCATGGTAATAAAGGTCAGCACAGATGTGTTACCATGGTAATGCAGGTCCTTGCAGATGGCCACAGGGTCACAGTCTCCGTTGTTTTCCAGGCAGCGGTCAACAGGGGGCACCACCTTCTCCAGACACTGGACTCCATTACCCACGTACCCCGGCAGGCACTCACACTCACGCTCATTCTGGAGGAATCAGATTACTGATCAGGTTAAAGCAGAAAATCAGGTTGTGTTTAGATGTGGCTGGTCAGTGATCCAGATCCCTCCGTCCAACTAGTCTTCTGAACCAGTACTGGTACATTATGAGAAACCTGTTTAGGCTCATTTAATAGTTCAACTTGAGGACGGTCGGTGCAAGAAGATCAATACAGTTTTGTTTGTTGAGTTTGCTGCACTGCTGCCCGCCACACGGACACTTGCGCTGTCCTGATCTTGTCAAACAAAAAAATAGTTGGAAAGAAACAAAAAAACAAACAAACAAACAAATTCTCTTAATTCTTAATCCTGATAACACAGGTAAACACAGTGACTGAAAAACTAAGATTTCAAAGAAACAAGATGAACAAAGGTTTTTACTCACTGGACCAGTGAACTTGCAGGAGGCAAAGTCACTGCAGCCACCGTTCTCCTCTTCAATACACCTGAATAACAAAGGGATGTCAAATATCTAACCGTGAACATTTTAGGTTCATATAAAACATCCTTTGATAGAGAGGAGAAAACCACAGACGAGGAACAGGAATTTAATTCTGAGAAAATGACAGGCCACGCCCACCTGTTGACGGGCTCACAGGAGTAGCCGTCTCCTTGGTAACCACTTTGACAGGTGCAGTTGACGAGCAGTCCCGTCTGGTTACAGTCTGCGTTCTGGTGACAGCCACCGTTATACTCGGCGCAGAGGTCTGGAGCTGCAGTGTTTAATAAAACATCATCTGATCTGCTCACATGGTGGATTCATGTCAGAACAAATGACAGAATCTGATCTGTGAATGTGTCATCTTCATATTTACACATCCCTCTCATTGGCATGCAGTATGTTGGGAGCATACTGCCATATGGGATTTCAGACACTGATACACATAAAATTTGACACCTTTTTAACTGGATTTTTTTGCCAACCATTTCTTTACATTTGCAAAGACATAATATTCAATAAATAAAGAGGATGAGAAGCTGAGGAAAATATATACTTTTTGATATATTTTTATTGTTTTGTCTCTGATCACATTAGATTTGAAATGAAACTGTGGCTATGAGGTTAAAGTGCTGATTTTCAACTTTGAGGGTTTTCATATCCAGATTGGGTGAACAGCGTTTGAGGACAATAACAAATCACACAGACATCTGAGGTAAGCGAGCCTCCCCTCCCCCATCCTCATCACCTTCTATTGCAGCAATGTTGAGACCAGCTGTATCATCACCAGGTGTGGAAACTCTCAATAATCCTGAACGGCCAAGTCAGTCACATGACCTCAAAACACCTGGGGTCTCATTTATAAAACTCAGCGTAGATTCCACCCTAAAACATGGCATACTCACAAACCTCAGAATCTACGTACGCAAGAAAATATTCAGATATATAAAACCATGCGGCGCACACCTGTACGCACTCTTCTCTTTATAAACACCCACCTGCGGTGAATTGTGCACACGTGTACTCCTCCCAGTGTCGTCCTACATTCAACCATAAATGGCCAATGCAAAGCACCTCATGAATATTGATGCATAGAAATGAGCCTTCTTACAACTCGTTCCCTCCTCATTCTTCCATTCACGTAGTCCTCTAGCAGTGCCGGAGCATTACGCACGAGTGTCGCCGCAGTATTTATATGTTTACAGCAATCAGTCTGATTGCTTCACACCTTCCCAAAATGATCACGACAGTCAGTGCTATCCCCACCCTGGGATATCATTTGAAAATGGAAGTTTGATCGGTGAACACTGTGGTATC
>NTHP01000757.1:126242-182112 GCA_003416845.1 Oplegnathus fasciatus
ATTTCTTCAGAGTGATCTTTTTGGCTCCAGATCCTCTCACAGGCAGTCCGCGGTGCTTGTTTTGATGCTGTGCTTTTTGTAATAAACCTTTTTATACAATTAAGTCGGTGTCAGCGGAAATCTCTTCAACACATCTTCACATCATCGCTGCTTAATAAACAACAACACAATTTATTTATTTATTGAAGTTTTGTTGTGGTGAACTTGGCCTGCGTTATGATCAGGACTCATAATGAGGATATGGAGTGTAATGATTGTACGAGAGCTGTCACTGGCTTTATCTCCAGACTTTGCTAATTTACACAGTCCATAGATGCAGGTGGTGAGGATGTGCCGGGTGAGGTGGCTGGAGAAGGCAGAGTGTGTGTGGCAGCCACCGCGGTGTCTCCAGTGCGCTCTGTGCGATTTTACACACAAAAACTATATGTCGTATCGTACTTCATGATATAAGCACAGTCTTAGAAGATATTATTGAAAACCACTGACGCTCTGTTCTGCAATTCTTTAATGCTATTTGATGTTATCTTGGATTTCTACAACCCTGAGAATTTGATTTGAGATTAGAGTTGGCTTCTATCTTTTACAATTGAAAGGTTCTTATGGAATAGTTCTGGCTCACGAGCACAAATAACACTGCTGGTTTGAATGTTTATGATAAAGTGGATCTATAAGTAACGTGTGATATGAAGTGAAATTAAATGTGACATTTAATCACATTTTCACATTGAATTTCTACAATCTGGCTTCAATTCACCACCTCACCATCTGCGTCGCCAATTTCCCCTGTCTCCAAAATGTTCGTACGCATGGGTCAGAGTTTCCGTACTGGTGCGCACATTCTCCCATCAAGTTTGTTTTTATAGATCCTAACCTTTGCGTGGGAAGTGGCGTATGCCTCTTTCAGGCCCCATGTTGTGCGTACGCAACGGTTATAAATGAGACCCCTGATCATATGTTTCGTCGCGAAAGACCAGACTGAAGGCAAAAATCCCCCAAAACAAGCAGGAAGTGAAGCCGGCTGCGCTCCAGAGCTGACAGAGCATCGCCGGGAAGATACCAGGAGTCTCAAGATTTTATTTAAGTTTATGAAAGCCAGTCCGGTTACCTTTTGTCCCCTAAAACTATAAAAAAAATGTTTTTTAAAAAACTACAGTTCCTACTCGTTCCACTATTGATCTCAAATTAAAGCTGAAAGTCAACACTGTAACTCCGTGGTTTTTTCCATCTGAATGAGAAAAAAGTCTGAAGTTGTTTATTTGAGCCACAGCAAGGTCACGGTGATCTAACATCCTGCAGCAGGCTTTCATCCAAACATTTAGGAGTTCTCACTCTTATCAAGTTTTCAAATTCAGAGTTTTATACTCTGTTTCCAGTTTGTCTTTCTTATGTGGCTGCAAAGCATTTTGAAATCTGTTTTTATATGACAGCATCACCATGCTCTGGTTAGTTTGATATGTCTTGTTATGTTTCTACTTTAACTCCTATAAAACAAAAGACTGCAGAAATTCAGTTTCTCTGGCTGATAAACCGTCATCCTGAGCTGCAGAACACTCACGTGGTTCTGAACTGCAGAAGGTGCCGTTCCCCTGAAATCCAGATTTACACTGACAACCAACACCTGGCACACAGTCGGCCTGAGCATGGCACTGCCGGCACTCCTCTGGGATTGAGCCTGGACAGACAGACAGATGGATGAGTTATCAAAGAAGGAAATTAAAAAGGTAAACAGGGCTTTAAAACTGTAAAATCAGTCGATATAAGCAACATGTCTGTATGTATAAATAACAACTAGAAAGCACTCAGAGAGCAAAAAAAATCTCCACCAAGGCTGCACAATCTTCTAAATTAATTTTAAGAAGAGAAAATGTTTTTTTAATCTGCATCTACACCTTGATCAAAATACACACATACAATCAAGCTGATTGACCTAAATCCTGTCAGGGAGAATGAATTCAGGGGAGCCATGACCACTGAGTTACAGCTTTTAAAATGGATCATGTTGCTGCGATACCACCTGTAGGGTCAAATTTTGCACAACTGCAAATTTTGCACAACTGCTTGTAGTTAATTGTGAAATTCTTGACACGTGGACATATTAATTATTGGAAACAGAATAGAATATCAAAAAATTTTAAAATTGCTCTGGAAACACCGGAAACTTCACAAACACATTCATATTTTGATTTGAAACAATGTAAACAAACTAAAATGTTGTTAGATATTTGAAGCACTGAAAGGGTTTGAAGTGTCATTTGAAGAGTTGGCAATGGCAATGTTTAACGTTAATCGTAATGAGCTGAAATTTAAGTCTAAGTAAAAGCACTAAGAAGTTGAACTGTCAGTTGAAGAGCAACAAATGAAAGCAGTTGAACTGTACACTTGAAGACTAAGTGAAGAAAGTAGTAGAAACTTCAAGTGACGAGGAAGCAATGGAGATAATTGTGCATGCACTTAAAACAGTTAAATGTCTGTTCACCTGCAAGCATTGACATCAGTTTAAATAATTCCTTTATCATTTGTAGGAGAAGTGGCAAAAAAACGTTGTTGAAAATGGGCGTGGTCTATAATTGCACATTAGTCCTCAACAAGCAACCTTGGAAATAAAGAATTTTGCTTGTAAAGCCAAAATGTTGTAATAAGTAGTGGTGCCACTGATCCAGAAACACAACACAAAGTAACAGTTTGTTAGTTGTCCCATGGCCAAATTTTCCACCAGATTTAATTGAAAGTTAAGTCTGGTAATATTCTATTCTTGTTATTATCAGCAAATCCCAAGAAAAGACCAAACCAGCAATGAATGTATCCTACTAACAAGTATTGTGTGTAGTTAATAGTTTTTGTTGTCCAAAAATGACCCAACATTCAATCAATGAGTCACACTGTTGCCCTGAGTGACATGCTCCTTCATTACCATGAATACACACACTGTAGTTTACTTTGACTCAATCCCACATACACCGTCCTGCTGCTGAATACTCACTACAGCACCTAATGTGTATTCATCTGTCACTGAAAATAGTCTCCAACAAATGCACTTTCCTCTTGTTTGAGTAATGTTTGTTAAAAACTACAGTAACCAGCTGTTTTAAGAAATTACTGAGCCTTTTTTTTAAAAACAAATCTGTATATTTGTGGGGAGCAATGGGCTTGAAGCTAAGAGCCACAGAAAAGTTATGGAAGCCTTTTATGGGATTTGTTGACAATAAGAAATACATATATCCTTTAAACATCCTGGACTCATATTAATTGTATTCAGGTCCTCACGTTCAGGAGGGAAACTCACCTATATCGGTCTGGCAGCGATCACCTGTCCAGCCCGGTTTACAGACACACTGTCCAGAACCTTCAATGCCCTCCTCACATTGTCCCTGCTTCCCACAGCTGCAGGCTGAGAAAGAGAAATAACATCACTCAACCTCCCTGACTCTGAACTCTGAGATGTGAAGATGGAGGAGTTATTTCAGAGTTCCTGCAGCGACAGTCTGGTTCATTTTCTCAGACAATGTTAGGTGACTGACAGCTGGAGCTCTTGGATAGACATGAACCTTTCTTGGTTGAATTATCAGTACAAAAGATGAACGACCGTATTGGAGAATTTCTGTAAAAGTCAAAGGTACAAGCCTCCCAAGGTGCACTTCAGTGACAAACATCCAATCACAGGGCTTCAAATTCTGTCGTGTGCTTTGCTGACGAAGATTACATTTTGTAGAAACCTGATGGAACATTCAGCAGTTTCACTTTCTGATTCTGGATCAGTTTGGGATTAATTCAGTAACCATGGCAACCGGTTTTGTTCTGCAAGTGCAACGACGAAGAGTTTTGAATTTTCTACAGCTCTGATTCACACCTCTGACAGGCTTCTTCTCCAAAACAACAATGAGGAGATCATTAACAGAAAACAACAACAAGATGACCAGCAGTTGTTTAATATTTTTAACTGGGTCTGCTGGGTGAGTCTGAGTGAGGACAGCTGGCAGGTTTGTCCTGAGCTGGAAGCACACCCAGCTGTGTGAGTGTGGAGCGTTGCTATGGCGACAGACTGCTGGAGAGCTGATGGGGGTGGGACTGTCTGCTGACTTCAGATCTTTTTTTGGGGGGGAGAGTAAGAAGACCTTAATCAAGGATAAAGAAAAGTTCTCCCGTTCATTGTGGTCCTCTAGCTGTATTCATAACTGTGCGTTAAGGAGTTACACCGTAGCAGCTATGTGAGTATGTTCAGTTGCTACACCACAGCTAACACTCCCCTCCTCAAAAACGCAACTACACATCGAGGCAACGGCAGAAACAGAAATACCACATGGAAACAACAAGAACTGTGATTGGTCAGCTATTACTTTATTCATCCAGAGGGAAACTGTGGTGCAGCAGTAGTTGTACAAAGTAGGAAAGAGTGCAAATATTAACAAAATAAAGAATAAAGATGATCAGTAAGGTGCAAAACCAAATGTACACAGGGCCAGAAATATAACAGGTTAATGGTAGGTGTCATAAATATAAATTGGTTAACAGTAAGGTGCAAATCTAAAATATACACAATGCCAGAAATAAAGGGATAAAAAGTTAACTTAATAGCACTCTATGGAGTTTTTAACTGGTTATGAAACAGTCTCAATTTAATACTGATGCCTCTATATGAGCTACATAAGCAAAAGACACCAACAGCGAGAAGATTGGCTATTTCTATTAGTTTCTAATAGTTATTCTTAATTTTTCCACGATATCAGATGAAACGGTGCTGGGGTTTGCTCTGGCTGAATTCAAGTTGCTTCAGCTGCTAACTGAAGGTCCGTTTCCGGAGCTGCTGCCCACTCCCCCCCAGGAGAAGTAGTCTCCTTGCAGCAGGGAGTGAAGCAGAGGAAACATATAACCCTAACATTAGGTGAAACACTACTGCCTTTGTCCACAGGGACCGCCAAAATCAATACAAAATGAAAAGTTCCATAGAGCTGCTTTAGGACCATAAATAATAAGCAGGTTAACGGTGAGGTGTACTCCAAATACACACAACTCCAATGTGTAAATGGGTTAACTGTGGTGATCATAAATAAATAACAACTGGTGAACGGCAAGGTGCAAGTCTAGATATACACATTGTCAAAATATAGCAGGCTAAAGGGATAGTTCAGATTTTTGGAAGTGGGGTTGTATGAGGTACTTATCCATAGTCAGTGTATTGCCTACAGTAGATGGCAATCGGCGCGCTCCCAATTTGGAGAAGCTTTACCTTGTTGTCAGACAGCCCTTTCCTTTGGCACTACATTTTCTAAACTGCAGAACTTCCATATTCCTACGCATGCCGCGCACTGTATTACACCGCAGATCAGCTGTTTGGGTCAGTGACTTATGGAAGAGACAACACATACAAGAAAATAAAAATGAGTGATTATGACAGCAACGATGAAATGCCGTTCACTGTGGAGACAAGAGGATACCTTTATGAACCAGAGTATACAGAAGAAGAACTTTTACAGTTGGAGATTGAAATATATATGATATATATATGAATATGAAAGAGAGGATAGGCGTACAGAAGTTCTACGTTTGAGAAAATGTAGTGCCAAAGGAAAGGGCTGTCTGACAGCAAGGTAAAGCAGATATTGAAAATATGTGAAAATAAAGTGAAAATATTCTAAATATAGTGTACACTTTAACTGATATAAGTTTTTTTTGGTGGGCCTTTTTTTAGATGGCTAAATACGTTTTTACTGCTGTCCCTGTCCACAGCAGTACATTTCTTAGCTGCCGGTACTCCGGTCTGCTTCTCCAAACTGGGAGCGTGCCGACCACCATCTACTGTAGGTAAGACACTGACTATGGACAAGTACCTCATACAACCCCACTTCAAAAAATTCGAACTATCCCTATAACAGTAAGGCTCACAGGTATGTATGGGCAGTGGCATATAGTCATGTGTGTACAATATCAAATCTGAGGTACAGGTAAGTGTATATGGTTCATTGAAAAGTTTCATTATTATGTCAGTGATGATATTGCATGTAATGTCCATTTATTGCACGTCAGACCCCATGGTGTCCCATGAGTCAGAGAGTTATATAGTTGATAGTGAATACAACATGAAAGTTGAAAAAAACTGGCTATTGGAATAGTATCTTACCACAGTCACTGAAATTCATGACTGATGGGGATCCCTGCTTCAAGAGAATATTTTAAAGACTAAAATATGATGCTAAAAACTAAATTATATTCATATCGTATGATCATTTGCTGTGAAAACTGTCCACAGAGAATCATATTACTTTATTCTGGTATTTTCTCCTGAAAGGAGGATCTCACTAACACAAAGTCTGACTTCTAGTTTGGATTGAAATCAGACCCAGCTGTGTGTTTTGGTCTACCTGTGCAGTTGGGGCCGTAGTGGCCGGTGACACACAGTTCGCAGGCATTTCCTCTGAAGCCTTTGTGGCATCTACAACTCCCTGAACCACGCAGACCATCGTCGCAGTCACCATGGTTACCACAAGGGGCCTCCAGGCCACCTGGACAAACTAAAACAAACAGGGAAGGGGTGGAGTCAAAAAACACAGTGAGGACAAGAAGAGCTTTTCCTGATAACAAAAAAAAACCCTACAGTGCTTCAAGCCAACTGCTCTCGCTCATGGCTGACATTTTGATCAGTCAAACACAGGTGTAACTACCGTATTTCCTCAAATAAAAGCCCAGTCTCAAATAAAAGCCGCGGGCATGGTCAACATGAACAAATAAAGGCCGGCCTCAAATACAGGCCAGGGTGGACAAATTCCTGGAAAATGCTATTTTCAACACTTTGTTGTTCTGGATTACTCATCTGTCATCTGTTACTGTCACTGCGGGTATCTGTGTGTTCTTGTTTTAGCCAAACTGTATTTTGTAGTAATGTATCATGCCACAAGGTGGCAGCAGCTACATTTGAAGTACCGTACGGCAACACCACAATAAAAGCCTTGTTAGGAATTGAAGGGATTCTGTCCACTGAAATGCTAGAGGGTTTTTAATTTAAAACAGATACAGAAGTGTTGAGTTTGTATAGACAGGAGCAAGGAGGTTTCATACTAATATAAGCCTGCTCCAAATAAAGGCCTGAGTAAATAAAGGACCCGGACGCTATTTGAGGAAATACGGGAATAACTTTCACAGAGCCTGCCGTCCTGAGACACTTCAGTATTATTATATTGCATTTCTGCTACAAAACGTCAAAATGTCCGCCTTGAAAAAGTTCAATAAAATTAAACTAGGGGGAAGATCAATGTTCATAACAACACAAAATCAACCAGAGGTGTTTCTGGAAGTGGACATTTTCACAGTCATACCCAATCACACGATTGCTTCAGGTCAGGATTTGTAAAAGTCAAGGTACTAACCAAGTAGCAAAAATACAACTTTGGTAAAAAGGAGAATATCTGTTCAACTGTGGGCCAGATTTCCATAAAATCAGCCCCAGAGGATGATTTCGATTGGTTCTGGCGACCCCCTGAACTTTATTATAGCAGCACCATGCAGAGAAAATTCTCTCCTGCATACAAGAATGAAATGTCCTGATCTCATTCCTGCCCTCCAGAGGATGAAACCTAGATTTGAATGTCCCAGTGACCTGTCCTCTAGCGCCACCCTCAGGACAATCTGTAGCTCCACAAATGGTACAGCTCGAAAAACACTAGAGCCTCTAGGGGACACAAGATTTTCTCCAGACCTCTGTGGGCTGGATGACATGAAGGTCTGACTACAGGAGCATCTTCCCTATGTGCCTTCCTTCCTTCCTTACCTTGACAGTCTCGGCCGTAGTGGTTTTTGCAGCACTTCGAGGTCCAGGAAGAAAACTGACAAATTCTCTTACAGCCCATCAGGCTGAAGTGATCGTCCAGGTCAGTATACCAATGTGAATAGCCTCCCACAAACCTGGAGCGAGAGTTCAAACAACGGTCCGTCTTCCCCTGGAAGAAGGCAGGAATGACATTTATCTCTACATAATTCATGTGTTGTACAAGCTGCTGGTGTTCAGGCAGGTCCTACCGTGTCCTCGTGTCTGAAGGGGCAGCGTGGAGGGAGGAGGCAGCGTCCACAGCGCCCCTGAGACATTTTCAGACAGAAAGCTTCAGAATTGAAACAGTGGTACTAGTAACAATAGTTATGGTAGTAGCTGTCAGGCCCGGTCAGATCAGAAAATTACAAATTCATCCGTGTGTTGTTCTAGAAGCTTGGTAACGTAGGGACTACTTGCAGCGTCAGTTGGTGAATTACTGTAGCTGGCGAGCATTAGTCGGTCACAGTAGCTATCCAAGCTTCTCTCTAGTGCGTCTGTACTGGGCCGTTTGTTCACCTGGCATTTCGTTATCAGGATTGTACATCATTTAATATTAACTTGTTTTTGTGTTTTGTAATTTTTTGTCAGCTCACACTGTCATGTTACATTTGACTGTGTCTTAGCTTTTGTTTCCCAAAAATGCCCAGATCTCAACAGAATATCCAAGTAAAACGGAGGTAAAAAATAGTCATACTAGTAATAGTAATTATTTTATTACAACAATGACAAATAGTAACATTTGTATGTGTGAGTATTAAAGCTGTAGCAGTATTAAAAGTAATAATATTAACATTACTAACATTAGTGGTTCTGTTCTCTAAGCTGTCGCAGTGCGCTCCCAGGCCAGGTGGCTCCAGCAACTGGTCGATGCCATAGGCCACGCCCTCTTTGAAGGTCAGGTAGCGCTCCACTACCTTGGCTGCGTTAACATTAATCAATACATCTCCCTGAACACACACACACACACACACACACACACACACACAAACAAAATCACTAACTTTTTAAAGCCAGAATAGGATAGAATAAAATAGAAAAGAACACATATAAGGTGCTTTCACACCTTTCCTGTTGGGTTCAGTTTGTTTAGGCGGGTATGAAAGATGTCAATCAAACTCTGGTGTGAATTCAAATGAACTATTATTAAATCCATCTGCTGATCATCAATGGTGAAGAAAGCGATCTGTAAAGTTCTGTAAGATCATTTTCTAACCATGGTAGCACGCAGGCACATCACCACCTGGGAGTGAGAATTTTCCCTGATACAGGAAGTGAAAAGCAGTTCAAATAACTGCTGTGTGTTTGTGAAACTATCCCCCCGTAATATTACAGTACAAAATGTCTCTTTTTTTTGTGACAGAAGAGGACCAGATAAAGCTGATAATCAGTTGCAGTGTTTCTCTCTGAGTTCTTTGTGACACCAGAGATAAATAAACACATCAGGTTCAGTAAAGTGACGCATGACCTGCTGACAGTCACCAGAATTAAATTTCCCTCTGTGGGTCCAGGCTACGAAAGGCTACGACCAAAAAGAGGTTGGATAAAGCGAGAGGTCAAACCAGAGTCAACATCTTATGGATTTTCAACGATGGCGAGAAGAATGAACGTAAACAGCCATGTTGGTTGTTTACGTTCATTATGATGATGTTTGTTGTTTTCAAACATGTGAATGAGGCATGATGTAGTTGGACACGGTTAGCGACGACAACGATGCACTGCGCTCCTCTGTCCACCGCTCTCTCGTGGACTCGTCCTCCAGCAGTAGTCAGGCAGTGCGTGTTTGTGTGTTTTGGGGGGAGTAGCTTTGGGGGAAGACCTGAAGGGAGGGGACAGTTGGATACTTTCAAAATCTAGCTTAGTCTTGCTGGTTTCTCCAACACTGCCTACCCTAAGTAGTACAAAGGTACTTTTAGTTCACTTCTGCTTCACTACATGTCAGAGGTAAATATTGTACTTTTTACTCCACTACACTTTTCTGACAGCTTTAGTTACTTCACAGATCACAATTCTTCATACCCTTCCTGTTCAGTGAAAACCACGTATCTCCAAATTTGGTGATATTTAATGTTTGTGATAAACTGAAGGATGAAGTGTTGGGAAAATTCTCGTCCTTCTGAAGCTAAATAAACTATTTAAACCCTCCTTGGATCAGCTGGAAAATGTATCATCACAAAGCTGAAAACAGGCTGTTTTTCTGAGCTCATGAAAAGTTGACTTTTTAGAGATACGTGGTTCTCACAGGACAGCGATGCTACAAACATATGATGATCTTATAGACCATGATGCATTGCTGTAGATCAAACTACCCAACAGTATATAAAGTAGTTAAAATGAGCTCAACCTGAAACACCTACAGCAGTAAAATGCAACATGCACATTAATGCAGCAGTAATATTAATCCAGACACATCAGATATAAAGTAAAACACTGACAGTGTTTTAGTACTCTTACTTTTGATTTTTTAAGTAAATTGTGCTGATAATACTTCGAGACTTTTACTTAAGTAAAGTGGAGGTAAAGTGGAGTATTTTCACAGTGTGGTTTTAGTACTTTTACTTAAAGCATAAAGCAACTCAATGGAACTTTTCATTTTGTGTTGATTTTGGCGGTCCCTGTGTACAAAGGCGGTAGTGTTTCACCTAACGTTAGGTTACATGTTCCCTCCACTTCACTCACTACGGGCAGCAGCTCCGGAGATGGACCTTCAGTTAGCGGCTGAAGCAACTTGAATTCAGTCAGAGCAAACCCCAGCGCCGTTTCGTCATATGTCGCAGAAAACCCCAACTCGGTGGCAGGCAATAAGAATAACTATTAGAAACTGACAGAAATAGCCGATCTTCTCGCTGTTGGCCTCATTTGCTTGTCTAGGTCATATAGAGGTATCAGTATTAAATTGTGACTGTTTCATAACCAGTTAAAAACTCCATAGAGTACTTTTAAGTAAAGGATCTGAATACTTCTCCCACCACTGCTGTCAATGTGAAACAGTGTTTCTCCAACATCACCATGGTAACATGAGACAACACAGGTTACTATTGCAATAGCCAACTGCCAGACGCAGAAGCAGAAGCCAACATGAGTGTGTATGTGTGTGTGTGTGAGAGAGTGTTTTCATACCACCAGGGTCTTGTCACAGCTGTACTTGATGGTAGATCCATGCAAGGTGCGGAACGACGAGTATTTATCCGGATGACCAATACTCAGCACCTACACACACACGCACAAAGAAAATCATATTGATCTGTTTCTAGAGCTACAACAGATGGTCAGACAGACCCTCCCTCCTCCTGCTCCTCATCCTCCTCCTCCTCTTTCTGAAGGACAACTCTACAGTTTTGGATTTGGGTGGATTCTGGATACTCATGTTCATGTTCGGGTATTTCCGGATGACTGTGGTGACCCTATGACCTTTCCTCTGCAACCACCTTGAGGACAAACTTTATATTTTCAGCTCCATCACTGGTGAGCAGGAGTGGAGTGGGAATCACTTTCACCCCAGGAGTTAAACAATGCAGAGTGTCCCACCACAGATGTAGGGTGGTCAGGAGGAGGAGGTGGGCCAATTTGTTGCAGGCAAGTTTTTCATTTTTTAATTCTGTATACAGTGTATATTTATTACAACTACATACAGTTATCATTTTTTGTAAAAGTGGAGAAATAATTTAATGGTTAAGATGCAACCTCAAACAACTAAACAACAAAACCTTGTATTTCAGACTATAAACCAACAAACAGATAAAATTCCCAACTAAAAAACGACTTAAACTTGTAACACACTGGATGTGACCACAATCTTGACAAACAGAAACTCTGCTGTTTAAAACACTATATATTGCGCACCAACACTGGTCACAGGCGTCGATTAATGGATTAGTCAATCGAAAGGCAATTAACCGGCAACCGGCATTTTATTTATGTAGCCCAATATCACAAATCACAATTTGCCTCAAGGGGCTTTACAATCTGTACAGCAGATTGTCTTATATCAAAGTCAGATATTGTAAATGGAATGTTTTTGCGTTTTGAACTGTCTGTTTGTAAAAAAACAAACAAACAAAAATATTTGTATACATCACCACAGGTTTTGGGAAACTGTGATGACATTTTGACTATTTACTGACATTTTATAGACAAAACCATTAATTGAAGAAATTAATGAAAGATTAATCAATAATGAAAATAATCGTTAGTTGTAGCACTACACAGGTGATTTTTTAATGGTTTTCCTTCTGGGCTATAATTAATTTGTCATCCTTTAGGGGAGCTATTAAAAAAGTTTTGTTTGAGCATCAAAGTTTTAACTACTTTGTTATTGATCTGGCCAGGCACGTCGCTCCCGCGGGTGTTACGGGTGTCGTGACACCTGCACTTTCACAGAAACATTTATGAAACAAAACTTAATCTGTAAAAACAGTACTTTAGAGAATGAGTTCCCCATACATGAAAACATATTGGTCAGGTTAGATTGACTGAACGGTCATCCAGCCAATAACAGCCATTTGGCCAACAAACCAGGCCAGGGAAGAGTAAGCAGGTGAAGTACGGTACGTGCTTCAGAAACGGGGCTTCTGTCACTCGCTGGCTGTGATTACAGATCAGGGAATAAGAACAAACCAGAGGCATGAAACTGTTTAACCAGTCAGTAATGTAGGATTTTCTTTTGTAACTTTGTCTTGTTATGTGATGTGTCAGCTAACATTAGTCGATGAACATATAGTCGCTACACGTTACATTAACGCACATCTTCTGGATTATCATCTCTCTACGTTGCACATATTCTCAAAACTTCATGCTGCTCATTCCTGCACAAACCTGTACAACTCTTCCATTTTAAAAAACGATATACTGAACATATTTTCTATAATATTTTTTCAGATTTTTATTGTAGATTTTTCTATTTTATTTATGTTGCTTGACTGCTGCAGCACTTGCTTTTTACTTGCTTTTTATTTTTATTATCTTACTATGTTTATTGTTATGCACCAAAACACCAAGGCAAATTCCTTGTATGTATAAACCTACTTGGCAATAAACCAGATTCTGATTCTGCGGTTGCAGTGCTCCTGTCCCACCCCTAGAACCCCCACACTTTAAGAATCACTCCACCCCTGGATCCAGCCATGCTCCTACTGCCTTCTTCCTCCTCCTCTTACTTTGGAGTTGCGTATGATGTGAGCCTTCACAGTGGCAGCCAGTTGCTCTTGGTGGTCGGGGCTGAAGAGCCAGCGTTGTCTTTCAGCCGGGAGGGAGTTGAGGACCTCATCTGTGGGCCAGAACATGGTGAACGGCTGATGGATGGACATCTGGAGCAAAGGGAGCAAGCCTGCATCCTGCACAGAGAGTAGACAGCACACATTACTATTGGTGCTCACACCAGCAGTTGCCTCTTTCATTTTTCTCTACAATTTCACATTCATTACAGATTTATACGTCCATTAAAATCAAGCTCAAGTTCAAGTTTATTTGTCACATACAGTATAATCATATTAAATGTATGTTCGTTTGCTCCTTCAATTGTGCAATAAAAAATAAGTGTAAAATAGAATAAGAATAAAGAATAAAAATAAGGAATTATTAATAATATTAATTATAGTAGTAACTTTGAATAATAAGTAATTAAAAACTGTCTTGGGGCAATTCTTAGGCAGTGTCCTCCTTTAGGATCTTTGTGGCCTGAGGGTAGAAGCTCTTCCCGAGCCTCTCAGTGCTGGCCTGGTGTATCCTGTATCTTCTTCTCAACCACAGCAGGGAGAAAAGGCCATTATCTGGGGATCCTTAACAATTCTCCTAGCCTTAGTCTTACACCGTCTGGTGTAAAGTCTTTTGGGCACGGTAGAGCGCCACCTATGATATGTTCAGCTGAACAAACCACTCTTTGTAGGGCCTTGTGGTCCTGTTCGGTGCTGTTCCCGTATCAGGCAGTGATGTTCCCTGTCAGGACGCTCTCGATGGTGCAGGAGTAGAAATTCCTCAGTATCTGAGGGGATATCCGGAATTTCTTCAAGCGTCTGAGGTGAAACAGTCTCTGCCTTGCTTTCCTCACTGCAGAGTCATTCTGCAGTATGTAGTCAGTAAAATGCCACTTTTGATGTGTTTATGTCTGTAACTGGTTGCCGGCGATGTTGCTCCCTCTAACACGCCTCTCCTCCCACCAGGGCGCATGACGAGTCACCAAGATACAAAACAGGTACGGCCCAGGAACATCCCAGTTTTGTGAGTGCAGAGCCCATCAAGTCTTAAAATAAAGTATAACAGTATAGCCTTCTGAAAATGTCCATTCTGCATAGTTGAGCACATAATACTTATGTACTTTTACTGAAGTAAAGCTTTGAATGTAGGACTTTAAATTGTATTGAGTATTTTTGGCTGGACTGCAGAGGGCTAGCCCTATAAATGGGAAAATCTGTCACTGAGTGAGTGAGTGAGTGACTGACTGATGACGTGACTCGCTGCCGTTGCTCTTTCAAAATGAATAGGTGGGAAAGTTAGTTATGTACCGTCAACACTATGAGTACAGGCGCAGCCCTCTAAAGCTACCGCTACTGAAGACTTTTAGTCTAAGCCCACTAACTGCCTGGGTCCCACCTCAATCTCACCTTGTTGTGCATAATGTGAACCGGACAACCAGCTTTTTCTTCGGCTAGTTAAAGGAACCAGTGAGGCCCACAGCTTAGAGGGCTGCGCCTACACTCATAGAATCTGGAGTTACGGTATGTAACTAACTGTCTATTCTGTACAGGCTTCGTCCTCTAAGGCTGTCGCTAGTGGGATAAGGGCAAAGCAGGATGTGGTCCATGCCCCACTGGGTCCGGCCGCGAGCACAAACACACACCCACTTCACGTGAAACAATAACCAGTCATCACAGTACATCATATGTGCACAGATGGCACAGAGACAGCACAATACCTGATATTCACCATGAGGGAGAGAAACAACATAAAACCTGCTGCTGTGAGAAGCAGAGACGATGGTTTCGCATTGTAACAGTCCAGCACAGAGCAGAGCAGGAGAGAAAACAGCTCTCCATGCACAGAGAGTGAGGGAGAGCAGAGGAAGAAAGGAGAAAACAAATGAAAGAGATATAGAAGAGAGAAGAGAATAGATAATTAGAATAGTTATAATTATAATTGGAATAAGTTCTCTTTCAAATCAAACCTCTTAAGAAATGAGTGGAAAGTTTTGTTCTTGCAACTGCATTTATAACATTTTTTTCACTCAAATGTATAAAGTTTAACTATGTCATGTGATGTGCTACTTCAGTACACTTTAAGAACAAATATTGCTGGGATCACTACAGAAAATTGCAGATGAACATTTAATATCCAGGAATTCACATTATGGACACGACCACTGAGTATCCTATCCTATAACACAGTACACACAATAGCAGCTACTATGTGTAACACAATGTGCCACGACCTTCATTTCCCTTGAGTGCCTTTTATTTAAACTTATTTTCACCATGTTTACTGCCTTAAAGGCTGTGTTGTCATAGCGATGTTTCCTCTGGTTTCCTTTGTTGTTGTAAGTGTTGCTGCCTTGTGGTTGCGTTTGCTGATAAAAAAGAGGTGAGGAGTGTAGTAGGAGGAGGAGAAAGGAGCTGACATCAGGGAAGTAGTTGTAGGAGAATAAGTGATAGAAGGAGGTGAAGGAGGAAGAGGAGTATGTGAAGATGTGTAAGTGGTGGAGGGGTAAATGAAGGAGGAGGCAGAGTGGGAGACGTAGCTGCAGGTGCAGGAGGTGCAGTGTGTTATTGATACTCTGGTGTATTGATATCTAGGTTATTGATACTCAGGTTGATGATATTTTTTACCTCCACGAGTTTGTAGAAGCGGCTGTAGCCATAAAACACAGCTGCTGATGTGAAGTTCATCTAAACAGAGAGAGAGAGAGAGAGAGAGAGAGGGGTCACACCGTCTGTCTGCTAATTCTGATTGATCATCAATCATTTATTCATTTTAATCAAACTCAGCGCACCATAGTAGGCTGGATGCTTGGTTTGTCCTGCAGCCTGTAGGGCGTCAACAGCGTGTCGATGTGGTGAATGATTCCGTTGTTTGTGGTGTAATCACTCTTCACGATCCTCGATCTGTTGTTGACCCAGACTGAACCCTGCAGGGAGAGAGAGACAGGTGTGGAGAGAGAAACAGGTGAGGCAGACACGTAGAAACAAAGGCGAGGTGAGCGAAAAGATGGATTGTGAGACAGGTGAAGACATAGAGACAGTTGGGGAGAGACAGGGATTTTCAGCTTAACTCAAGCTTGCTCATCACTCTTGACAGTTGTCTGCTGACATACATGAGTCATTTTGTGTCATTTTGAGTTATAAAACAGCACAGATATCATCAGAGGTCACGCTGTCTGCTAACAGCTCCATGACAACCAGCTTCATGTGGAGCTACTGAAGATAGAAAAGAACAGAATAAAACTTTATTGTCCAGCCAAGGAGACCTCTGGTCTCACCAGATACAATACAAACATCACATCACGCCAATTTATACAACATATACAAAATGTACAGCATACATTCAATGCAGAGGAGTTCAAGTTCAAGATTTATCTGTCACATATAATCATACAGGGTATAATCATAGTGAAATGTATGAAAGAATAAAATAAGTAATACATAATAATGTTATAGTAGTGATCTTGGATAATAAAGTGAGTAAAAGTAGTCTTAGGGCAATTCTTAGTCAGGGTCCACATTTCGGATCCTAGTGGCCTGAGGGTGGAAGCTCTTCCTGAGCCTCACAGTGCTGACCTAGTGTATCCAGTATCTTCTTCTCAACCACAGCAGGGAGAAAAATGAACACCAGGCAGTCACTGTTCATGATGGCTGTGGCGATGCCCTTGTGGATGGAGCATGGCGTGGCCTCCCAGCTCAGGCGGCGCCGGTGCCAGTTGAGCCCCAGCCGGTGGGCAAAGTTCTCAACCTGCCCGCGAGTCCTGCTGAGCTGCACGATGGCAAAGAACAGCCGGTGGCCGCCACACTTCTCCCACTTCTCCAGCACCAGCATGAAGAGGAAGCCGAAGCAGGACCGCATCATCCCCCAGTCCACCGTACAGGTTGATGTCAGCGGCCAGGAACACAATGTCCTCCCCTGGTTGAATGGCGCTGTCTGGTATTCCAGGATTTAGCCAAATTTTGGTGAAACAAAGGACATTACAGTTCCTGATATCCCATTGGAAATTGATGCGGGCATGGAGGCCATCCAGTTTATTGTCCAACGCCTCCACATTAGCTAGCAGGATGCTTGGCAATGAAGATCCATGTGGCCGGGAACGCAGCCGGTGTTCAACCCCTCCACGTCCGCCTCGGTGTTTCCTCTCATGTTGAGGTGGATGCATAGATAGAAGCAGAGATGGTCTTGCTTGTCTATGTGGTCGGGGTTGTAGCTGGTGCCCCCTCCACCTTTTCCCTGATGTTTACTCCGATATTTACATTTGAAAACCTCGACTGGCCAGGCAGCAGAGCTGGCAGGAGAGTTCACAAAGCTGTGAGTCGACCAATTCCTCATCTTGACGAGTGACTCGCAGTCATATGCCATCACTGTCCAGCATCACTCACAAAAAGCACAGTCAATACTCGTAATGTAAAGAGCACAAATTTGCACAAACTTAGCGGAGATAACGGAGAGGCGACCAGAGAGGTTCACGCCAACGTTGCAGGAGTGCAGATTGGTGCAGTTTGTTCATGGAATTTATGGCACTAGGAACAAAAGATCCCTTGTAGATCTTTTTGTTTGCCAGGGGTGCAGCGTCGCCAGGAGGAGAGCAACTCAAACTGGAGGGGGTGTTTAGTGTCACCAATGATGGACAAAGCTTTCCTTCGTACAGCTGAACTGTAAAGGTCATCCAATGATTTTTGCTGAAGACTATCGTTCCTGCTGCTTTGCTGTTTATGTTTGTTAATGTCAAGTGTTCACACCAGACAGAGATATTAAACACAAGAATACTCTCTATCAGACTGACACACACTTTTTCCAAGATGGTATGACTGGTTTGACCAAACCCCTTCAGACTCATTAAAAACAGTCTCTGACAGGCTTTTTTACATATTGAATCAACACTGTCCGTGAAGCTCAGTTTGTTATCCGTGTGTGTTCCTAGATACTTAAAGCAGTTGACAATTTCCACAGATTGGTCACAAAGTGTAAGCGATGGGGGTGGGTATGCAAGGTTCAGCACTGATTAGAAGGAAGCTAGATTTACACCAGTGTTCCAGCTTGGAAACCTGGGCAAAGTAATCAGAGACAACATCATTCTTATAAAACAAAAAACAACCACACTTTCAGAATACGTCCACATAGACCATCAGATCCGGGTGCTTTGTGGGGCTTAATCCGTGAGAGGCAGGTGCCAACCTCCTCCTCTGACAGATGAATTGTGGGGTTTCTGGGAACACTGGTAAAGATGGCGTTGCTCTTATCTTTGAAATCTGTAGTGTCAAATCTTCCATAAAACCGGTTAAGATCATTCACAAAGGAGATGCACTCCACTGAGTATCTTTCAGACTCTCACGTTCTGTAACATGGTTGAATCTTACTCCTACAGTGAATTCTAATCGTGGATGTCGTTACCTGCTGCAGGCTGAAGTGCAGTGTGTGTCCCGACGTCGAGACAACAAGCTTTGTGGTTTTGAGGTCACTCAAGGTCAAAGTCTCACAGGAAACAATGTGGTAACGAATCAGGTTGTCAAGACGACCGAACTGCTGCCATTCCCTGAACTACACACACACACACACACACACACCAGTCATTGATGTACAGATCATATTCCAGCCTTATGACTCACATACAAAACTTTATTATTTATTATATGATTAATATTGTGATTCAGCTTGTAAATGACTGTATAGTTATTTTTAGGTAAGGCACTAAATCTTATAGATAACCAAAAACTCAAGATAAGATTGTTATTATTTTTACATTAGATAATATACAAACAGCAGATGTACACACAGTGTCGTTGTTGGTTTCCTCCACAGGGACGAAGACAGTGAACGGTCCGTCACCATGAAGACCCCTGAGAGTGCTTGATGACTGAGAAACAAAGAAAACAAACTTATGTGATGATGGATCAGGGGCCTCTATCATGAAGTTCAACTTAAGCTCCTTTTTGACCAAAAAGTTACAAGAACTATGGAACCAGAGAACCTAATCTCAGGAACTAAACTGGGAATTTAAAGTCCCTTTTGAGCATTCCTGTTGCATTTCCACCCCACCTGAAGAACCCAGCAGATTAGACTAATTCGACCCATGGATTAAATAACGAGGCAAGCATTGCTTTAATTTAATTATGTGTAAGCAGTGTACCACCTAAAAGTCCAATCCACAGAGCAGCAGGAGCTCTGATTGGCTAGCTGTTGTGTCTTGTGTCACGTGTGGGGTCACACTTCAATTTTTAACAAACCATCTACTGAATGTTTTACAAAGCAGGGTTTTCAATATGACTCACAGTTAACATTCGACGGAAGAAGGCGTTCTCTGGACGTCGGAACAGCTCCTGTAAGACAGACAGACAGACAGACAGACAACACAACTTCCTGTGAGGGGGAGGAGGGGTGTGTGACAGTGGGAGGTCAGTGGGAGGTCAGAGGTCATGTGACTCACATTGTTGGTGTTTCCCCGGCATTCGAAGCCATCGCCCAGGTAGCCTCTGAGGCACGTGCAGTTCCTCTGACCCTGACCCATGTACTCACAGCGAGCATGCTTACTGCAGCCGCCGTTGTTCTGCACACACAAACAAACAAAATGTAACTTTAATTGTTGATACAGGACGCGTATTAACAACCCTGCTAACATTAACATTTTTGATAATGTTTCTGATCACTTGAGTCATCAATCAGTCTGTATAGACTAGTTGGCACCTGAGGCAAAACACAAAAAAATATAATTTTTTATAAATGCTCAGAACAGCAAGTGGAGTTGGAGTGAGCTGCAGCAATAGCCAATCACGTCTGCTCGTCTTGTCCTCTTAACCCTTCAAAAGCAGAAGGCCGTCTCCTGCTCTGAAGGAAACTGTCTCCAGGAACTTTACTCCGAATGTTTCAGGAGACATTGAAACTCCTGTCAGTGCATATATGATGTGCACAAACTTACCTTAAAAGACAATTATATCAGTTTGGTCAATATCTTGTTGTACAAACAAATGTTTCCACATGCTGGAGATAATTTGATTACCCAGAGGAAATGGGGTTTTGGAGATTTGCTTTAAGTAAAAAAGGAAAGAAACATCCTGATGATGACCACTTATAGTTCAAATGATCTCACAGTATAAATTTTGAATCTGTGTGGAACAGCTCACTGTCAGAAGATTGAAATAATTAATGAAGATACCAGTTCAGCTGTGTGATCTGTGTGTAAAATTTGTATCCACAAAATTAGAGACAGCAGATGCAACGGACCTACCTGCTGCTGCATGACGCCTATGGGTTTTTAACTGACTGAAGAGAAATAAGAAAAACTCAAAACATTAAGGAGTTGGTTTTTGTTCTTCTTGTGTTTTTGGAGAGATCTGAGAAAACGCTTTTATCAACAAGCCATAAAAATTGCTCGTTGTGCGTAAGAGTTGGTCTGAGCTGGCAGAGATGCCAGTAAATATAAGGGGGGGACACCTTTTGCCTCTGCAATCTGCATGTATCGATGGGTTGGTTTTATTTATTTTTTATCATTTCTCTATTTATTAATTCCCCTGGCCATGTTGGACCCCTACAATACCCCGGTGTCCCTCGCATTTGCCTGTTTGCCAACAGCCAGCTCTGCCTTAAAAAGTATTTCTGTCTTTCAAGACTTATGTTCATAAAACAAGATAAAAAAACGTGTCAGTCGGATGAAATAATTCCAGTTGCTCTCATGTCAGTTTCCCTAGGTTTTTTTTTTAGAAAACAAGTCAGTATCTTGTAACAGGACAGAATAAAGCAGGTGACTGCATGGAGATCATCAAAATGACACATTATACATACATTTCTGCAGGGGTTGACAGGGTAACAGAACCTCCCTGATCCTTGAAAGCCCATCCGACACACACAGGCTGTCTGGAGATGACAACAGAGCAGACAAAACAGTCAGTAAAACAGTCGATCACTTCATCCATCAGTTTCCTCCCTCCCCCGTTGTGCTTTGCCAATCAACAAATCAAATAATCATTTCTCTTTAACTCCTGTTTTTTCAGCAGTGAATCAGCACTGCTATATAGTGTTTGAGCTGCAAACACAGGGCACATCAACAAGGTGGGGCTTCAAGATTGGACCAACATGCAGGTGTCACCTTAAGACCCTCATCACTTCAGTTGATGCTGTATTTAAGATGTGCATGTACCCAAACAAAAATAAAATTTCCACAAACCAAGTGGCACTCACAGCAAACATAGGGCAGCAGTTAATTTGGTTAAACCAGGAGTTTGTTTGACTGTTGGAGCGCTCATGTCACTCACCTGTTCGATGTTGCTGCATCCCTGCTGCTCTTGATGATTAAGACTACGTCTACATTGAGCGGTAAATTTCAAAACACTGTTTTTGTGTGAAAAGGACTTGCATCCACGCTGGTGTTCCCAGGGCGTTTTTATAAAAACCTCTTTTCAGTTGGCAAACAACAAAACTGCACATCACAGCCAACATCTGGTAAGGAGTGAGACAGACCAATTGACCAATTATTTCATTAAAGCAACGTCGTATAACAAAATCAACATAAATACAGGTTAATAACAACAGCTGTGCTGTATCAAAATTTTAAAATACGTGATCACAGAGAAAGTTCGAGACAAAAGTTGTCGACTGTGACAGGGAAGCCAGTTACTCTGGCGGATCACAACCCGATCAGCCTCCGTTCAGTGACCTCCTGCTCCCTGTGGTCACCTATACTGTGTTTTAATGCAGCCGAATTCTCAAAATAGTTGTTCTCATTTATATATTTTTCTGTCTCTGTTGTCAGACAACTGAATGAGTGTGAAATAGTAAACACTACACTTTAACCAGCAGCCATCCTTATTATTACCAGCAGATACAATCCTTATTTTGTAATCACAACGTCATCTGACAAAAGCATAAATATAAATACTGGCTGATGATGCTGTGTGTTTGGCTGTACAGAGATTAAAATGAACCATCACAGAGAAAGTTTGAAACTTTACTGCCACACAGCCCCCATCCCTCAGTGGGCAGCTTACATCATTGTCTTGGAAAAGCTCAGTTTTCCCCATGTATACATACAATGGTGAAATGGAGAGAAAAATTGAACAAACTTAGTGTGGACGTACTTGGTAAATTAAACTTCATAACCAACAGGACTGCTACTACTTTAAAGAACCCCCCAGATGCTACTTGGTCCTCACTAAAATGAGACCCTCATGAAACATTGACGATCTCATCCCGAACTGAGTCTCAGGTACAGTGATGGCTCAGTGTCGGGTCAGGTCTGACATGGAAATGTAACATTTTACTGCAGCACTGTGTTGTCTTACAGTGTTGGCGCCTGTTCTGATGCAATCTGCTGACTTGTGGCACCCTCCATTGTTGACCAGACAGCCGTCAATCTCTGTGAACACACAACAGGTTGGAAGTTGATTTACATGAGATATACAACATGTAAATCAGAAGGCTCTAGAGCAGTTGCATGTTGTTTCACCCTGCTTTGTGCTAACCTAAGCTAAACACCTCTTTCTGTACTGGACACATAAAGATTAAACTGATATCCATGTTCACTTGGGACAGAAAACAAGAGGATTCCCACACGTGTCAGAATTTTACTTTAAAATTTAACCGACATTTTACATTACCTCGCAATAAGTTTAGCATTCCCTCTGATCCACAGAGGAAGGCTGAACTGTATTATGATATAGTATTATGTATTATGTAGTAGATCGCTGGTTGTGACCACAGCACGAGCAGATGCAGCTGCACCACGGCACGCTAGGTGCACCCTCAGCTGTCTGAGGACTAAGGCATCTTGCCATCTCACTAACTCTCTCACTGACTGCTGCCGAGGCTGATTGAGACAAGCTGTAGCTGTGGTTTTGACCTTAGCCATGTGACGACAGAGCTTTGGCCGTTGCTGTCGCTGTGACTGTAACCATGGCTGTGCTTCGATTGTTTATTGTAACAGTAACTACATGCAGGGGTTGTGTTTGTGCAGTGAACTGTCATGGTTGTATATCATATCTGATATAAGCCCTGCTGATTTAAATCCCATGTGGCTTAACGATGCTTTCTTGGCTAATGATAGCACAGCTACCGTAGCCATATCCATGGCACCATAGATTCAACCACAACCACAGCTGTAGCCCAAGCATTAACCATGTCCACCGCCACAGCTTCATCCACCACAGCAAGGCAGAGCAGCTGCAGCTGTACTCACAGTGGCTGTATACTGTCAGAGCTCAGCCTTTTGAAAGGAGTAATGAGCAATAAATGCATCATTTGTGTGTATCAAGTGTAACATCATCTCTCCTTCCTGTAGAATTGGCAGAGCCCTTCCCTAAACTGGCAGCGTATTATATCCGGACTGGACCAACACACTAACTGTTCATATGGATCAATTATCAAATATGAATGTAAAAAGTATTACAGGGGAACACTTTTCAGAAAAATAAAATCTCAACATGACCTTTTGGGGGCTCCATATTTAGGAACATTTAAGGTCTTGATAAGACGTCAGGAGGTTCAGGTTAAGGGTTATTAGTCAGAGGTCAGGGGTCAGAACTACATACCCAGGCAGATGACCCCGTCTCCAGTGTACCCCTCTCTACAGGTACAGGTCCTCTCTCCTGCTGAGACTTTCGTGCAGACGGCAAACTCTGAACATCCACCGTTAGACCTGCTGCACAAATCCAGCTCTGAGAGACACAGAGAGAAAAACGTAATCAGATTTGATATATGTACAGAATGAGTGTGTGTGTGTGTGTGTGTGTGTGTGTGTTTTTTTACCTTTGCAGTAAGTCCCATTGCCTTCATATCCAGCCACACACACACAGACAGCAGCTGAACCCCCTGGCCCTGTTATACAGCTGCAGCAGAGGACAAATTGTTCAATATTTATGTCACGCATTTCTACTGAGCTGACAGCAGCGGTCATCTGCGACCATTTTGTCGAGTTTAAAGTACAAGTCTGGTGATATTACTAACATGTATATCTTCTTCCTCTGTGCCATAGAGCTCAATTATTGTCCAAAAACTATTAAAAACACATAAATGAGTCACACTGTTGCTCTGGGTTCCTTCATTACCATGAACACACACACTGCAATTTATTTTGACTCAATCCCACATACACCGTCCTGCTGCCCCAAATACTTACTAGAGCACCAAATGTGAATTAATCCACCGCTGAAAATAGTTCCCAACAAATACACTATTTCTTTCAGTTTGAGTAATGTTTGTTAAAAACTACAAAGACCAGCTGTTTAGGAAATTACTGAGCCTAAAAAATGAAACTATATATTTGTGAGCCGTTTCTAAAGATTTAGGTCTGCAGCAGGAACCAATAGGCTTGGGGCTGAGTGCCACAGACAGAAAGAATTGAAAAACACTTTGTTTGTTTGTCTCCTTTCATGGGATTTGTTATACTCCAATAAGAAAAACATAGAATAATGCCAGAACTATACTTACAATGAACAAAGAATGTCTCCCTACTCACTGTATGACTTGTCTGTGTCATATATAATGATTTGTTGTACATTTTCCATTGGCTGTAATTCAATCAACTTTGGCCAGCTAGCAGCTACATTAGCAAAAACTAAATGACATTAATAAATTTAACTATGTTACTAAATGTGATTCATTGGGCCTACTCACAGTTGGAAAAAAACAGACCAGGAGGTTCTGGTAAAGAGATGAGTAATAACATTTTTGGACACTACTCAGGCAGTGCTGAGTACACCAAACGACTTTTCAAACGATTTCACTGTCGCAATGTTCCAATGTCGGAATAAAATCATGAGTATTTTGATAGAGTTGAGGTGTGCTCCCGTCATCTCAATCGTTTGGTGTAAGGTGGTCATAAAACTCAGTCCGAGCTGTCTTAAGTCAGTCTTTTTCTCGTCTTCACGCTCCAATAAAATCAAAAATGTTTAATATTATTGGACGTTTTTAGTCTTGGCTTATGAAAATAACGACAACAACCAATAGGTGTGTTCTCTCCAGCACCAAATAGGAAGCAGCAAACAGGGTAATAGTAAACATGGAGGGGACTCTGGGGAGGCGCAAGAATGTGAACAAGTCTCGGTTCTCTTTGGACTGTGGAAAAGGAGGAGAAACTGGTGGAGTTGTGGAGTGAATAAAGAGTGCCTCTTTGATGTGTCCTTCCATTTGTACCACAATAGAGTGGAGAAGAACAAAAAGTTTGTATTCTTGTAAGTTTCCAGGAGCAGGGTGGGAGATAATCTCAAAAGGAATCTAGTTGTAGTCTTGCAAATAGTGACCCTGCAAGATCCCCAGTCTTTGCAAAATCTTATAGTCTGTGACTAAAAACTCTGTGATTTATTACACATTGTCTTTAGATGTCAGAGGGTGTCA
This sequence comes from Oplegnathus fasciatus, assembly GCA_003416845.1. Lineage (NCBI taxonomy): Eukaryota > Metazoa > Chordata > Actinopteri > Centrarchiformes > Oplegnathidae > Oplegnathus > Oplegnathus fasciatus. Next base: position 151,552 of record NTHP01000757.1, read on the forward strand.
GACTTTAGTCTTTTAAAAGTCTTTTCATGTATGGTAGGCTTATATTCTGACTTTTAAGGGCCCTTTCCCAACAAATGTAGTGACTTTTTAGGCAGGCATCAGCTACTCTGGTAAATGTGAACTCATTCTGCTCACTGTGGCTGCAGGTTTCTGGATCGACTGTGTTCAGTGAGTGGGACAGAGCAGCAACACAACAGGAGGACTTACTTGGCGTTCTCGTCACACACACCTCCACAGGCGTCGTCTTTGATCTCTGAAACACACACACACACACACACACACACAAAGATTTCAGGTGATAACAGAAAAAATATTTAGTGTGGTTACAATTTCAATGTGTGTATGTGTGAATGTGTGTGTGTCTTACCTACAGAGCAGGAGGATCCTTTCCAACCTTTATAACACACACACCTGCCACTTCCTGCCAGACCATCCTCACACTTCCCGTGGTCACACACACACTCTGCAACACACACACACACACACACACACATACACAGGTTATTGTGACAACAGTGTTTCCTTGGTGGTTTAATCTCTTACGTTAAAAAAAAATGACTCATCTACTCATAGGCTTCTTAGCGTCATCAGTTAGCATCATAGTTTTGCTAGCATTGATAATCAGCCTTGCTGATTTGTTAAAGTTTGTTAGCGTTTGTAAGGGTCATACTGTAGGTTTGTTAGCCTCAGGTGTGTTTGGGTCATGGGTTTGTTAGTGTTGTAGATTTGTTAGCCTTGCAGGTTTGGTAGCCTCATAATCTTTTTAGCCTCCAATGCATGTTTGCATTGTAAGTTTGTTAGCCTCATAAGTGTGTTAGGGTCATACTGTAGGTTTGTTAGCCACATAGGCGTGATAGCGTCATAGGTGTGTTGGTGTTGTAGATTTGTTGCAGCCCCGTAAGATTTTTAGCATTGCAAGCGTGTTGGTGTCGTAGGTTTGTTTGTCTTGCTGTTTTTTTAGTGTTGCAAGTTTGTGAGCTTTGCAGGTTTGTTAGTATTGTAGGTTTCTTAGTCGCTTGGGTTTGTCAGTCAGGTGGGTGGGTAGGTAGGTCTGTCTTTCTGTCTCTCTGTCTGTCTCTCTGTCTCTCTGTCTTTCTCTCTCTCTCAACCAAACCATTCAAGGCAGATGGCTGCCCACCCGGAGCCCGGTTCTGCTCGGGGTTTCTGCCTCTTAAAAGGAAGTTTTTCCTTGCAGCTGGCCCCAAGTGCTTGCTCATGGTGGGAATTGTTGAGTCTCTGTAAATAATATTATAAAGAGTACATCTAGACCTGCTCTATATGTAAAGTGTCATGAGATGACTTTTGTTGTGATTTGGCGCTATATAAATAAAACTGACTTGACTTATATTCGCAGGTTTGTTAACCTCCAACCTCCAAGACTGCGTCTCTTGAACTCAGCTTTCGATATGATATTCCAGGCCGAGAGGAGACATTTAGGAATCAATTCAGCACATTCCAGTCATGGACTGGATTTTATAAACAGCCCTTAAAGTTGTGACAGTCCAGTGGACCCGTTTCAAACCAAGTTAAATGTCCTCGTCATTGTTCATGTTACTTCGACTGCTATTTGCACATTTTCCCCCCTCAGGCAGCTGAACTGTGTCTGCCCCTCTATTTTCTCTGACCTCCTTTAGTCACTTACTTAACAAAGATTAAAAAACAATTCTTTTGTCGGCATTCAACAACTGCAGCTCCCACGAGGTTTGGATAGTGCTTCACGAAGTCTGGCCTTTGTTTTTTGGTCAGTGTAATCAAGTGACACCCCCTTGTGGCAGAAATGCATTACAGCAGGCAAAGACTTTCTGTCAGGATGAATGTGTGCGTTCCTCACTGGAGGAGCAGTTGACTCCGTATCGTCCTGGCTCACAGTTCTCGCACGCGGTGCCATGGAAACCCTCGTAGCAACGGCAATCCCCGTTGCCATGGTTACCGTCCTGACACTCCCCGTGATTGGAGCACCAGCTGCCGACGTCTCCGGGGCATTTGAAGCACTCGTGGCCGTAGTAACCGGGGCAACAGGAGTGATCCTGCAGGACAGACCATCAGTATTATTAGTATTATTATTATTAAGCCCTTTTCAGACCTGGAATCTGTAACATTGCTGAGTTCATCTGTTTGCTAAAGTGATGATTTTTTTCATCATAACATTTCTGTTACACGTCTCTTTTTATGGGCAAAAGTAACACTCAAAAACAAAAAAATCATCTTGATACAATAGCCTTAACAAAATCTATAATAAAATTACGTTAGATTTGTCACACTCACAACAGTTTATAATCAGAAAACATTGTACTCCATGGTAATATTCAGTTTTGGTATGAAGTATGGAGGCAGTTTGAGTAGTAGCAGCAGTAGTGGTATAGTAGCAGCTAGTATTAGCTACTGCCACTACCAGTTGTAGCAGTAACACTAACACCAGCTAAGCCATTAGAGCAATACTATTACCACTAGTTTAAGTACTAGTAGCAAGACTGTAGTCAAGAATAGTCTAAAACAGGGTTGAGACTCAGTGAAAACTGAGACTAAAAAGTGTCCTGACCGAAGATTTAATGAGCTGCGTTTCTTCACTAGTGGTTAAGTCTGTAAATTTGAATTAAAATTGCTCCCAATTCAGAGCCAGTTTTCAATACCCAACCCAAACTACAGCGCTGAGTAGTAGTGGTAATAGTTAAGACGGCGGTACTAAAGTGCGAGCAATAGTGTCACCAGACCGTGGTTAACCGAAGACATTTGATGACACAGCCCGGCACTGACTTCCTCCTGGATCCGACTCGCTTCCTGTATCTACAGTTGGATCGCATGTTGGCTGGAAACTGTTTTTTGATCTGCAGTAGAACACATTAGAAACACAATCTGTGAGAGAACACAGGCACCTACAGAGATGAGCGAGACAGACTGATGGCTGAAAAACTGCACGTAAATACAACTCTGACTTTATTTTGTCAGTTAGAAACAGATTTTTTCCAGTGTGTGGTTCAAATAACAGCAACACCTGTACAACGCTCTGTGATTAAATCTAATCTAGTCCTCTTGACCCTCACTTTGCCAATGTTAGTAATAGCTCTGAGGTCACTTTTGAGGCCATAGATCGTGCTTCTGGATAATGCTGCACAGGTGTTCATGTTATTGCGTCCACCCACTGTAGACTAATAGCTTTCTTACTGGTTTGTAGTTGAATAGGCATCGAGGTGCTCCTTCACAGTCTGCACACCTTCCCTGGAGACAAGGACAGAGAAAGGGGCGGAGGGGTTGGAACAACTGGGACAAACATCCATCCATCATCCATCCATCATCCATACTGACAATAGACGTCTTAACCACATCTGTATCTGCAAAGTCTCTCCACTGCCAATCTGATGATTTTGTTCACAAAAGCAAATGAAATACTTTGAGCAGATGCGCTGCAGTAATGCAATAATGCTTAAAATGAAAATAAACTGTTTTAATGAAACCCTCCCCAGCCAGTAGATGCATCCAAAAATTAAGTTTAATGTGGTTAATTAGTAAGATCAGATAAGATACACCTATATTGATCCCCAGCGGGGAAATTTGGTAACGTGTAGTAATGTAGAAGTAATGTGATTATTACAGTATATGTTGTCCACAGCTGCTTTATACTGTATGAAAGGCTTCTCCTTCAATTCATTAAATACCAGTGGCCATTTGAAGGCACCAGGACAGAAGTGTTGATAAATCTGCCGCTTCTGATTTGAGATGTGGGCAGTGCCATCACACGCGCTTACTCACTGTGTTAACCTTCATTATATCACGTGTAAATGACGCCAGGCAGCAACAAAATAATCACACACACCTCTACACACATCAGACTGGTGGGTTATAACTCAGTATTCTGCCTGTTTATACAGGACATCACATTACTGGGATTCATCAGTCCTGTGCATCAATCTTTCCTTTCCAATTTTCTTTTTAGCAAGCAACATTTAATGTTTTATTCCTGAAATGCATTATTAATAAATATGATAGAATGCGACCATTTATGACGCGAGATACAGTAAAATTAAAAATTAAACACCATCCGATTGATGCGATCATAAAAACGGCATCAACAATATGTTTTATGATTTTTGTAATGTTTTACAAACTACATTTTTGTCATCATAATTGTATATACTGTGAATTTTTGTTGTGGGTCTATTCTGTACACTCGACATCTATTTCCTATCTATGTCCGTTTTGGGAGAGGGATCCCTCCTCTGTTGCTCTTCCTGAAGGTTTCTTCCATTTCTTTCCCATTAAAAGTTTTTTTGGGGGAGTTTTTACTTATCCGAACGGAGGGTCTAAGGACAGAGGGTGTCATACTGTATGCTGTACAGACTGTAAAGCCCCTTGTGGCAAATTCTGATTTGTGATATTGGACTACATAAATAAAACTGATAACAAATAAACAAAAAAAACAACAACACCAACTGACTCTAGCTGCAGATATGTGGTGTTGTTGCAACACTCTGTATCCACAACAATATGATTTCCTGGAAAAGCTGTTTCTTTATTGGTTGAGCCTTGTTGTCGTGCTTCACTGTGATTGGCTCAGCTGTTTCAGAGCGATGAGACTAGTGATGTGAGTGGCTGAGAGTGTTTTTATTAATCACCACACCCTCTCATCTGTGTTCCACTTCACCCAGCCCTTTCACACTTTGTGCTGCTGCACATATATATGAACCATAACAGCAGGTTCATCTTTCCATTCATCCACACATCCTTTAATTCATCCTTTGATCCGTGCTTTCATTCATCCATCTGTCCATCTATCCTTCTTTCCATTCATTCATCACTTCCTCCATCCTTACGTTGACCTGCAGGGCGACCTCTTTGCTACATCTGTTGCGCTGGATTTTGAGGACCTGAGGGAGGACCATGATGACACCGTACTGCGTCTCAATAAAACTGCCGTCAAGAGGAACATTGTTCACAACTGTCTGGAAGAGGAGAAACAAATCAGACTGACTGCTAAAGATTTACACATTATTAAAAGACAATACAGGAGTGTTTGCGTGTTTTGGCATATTAATTATGAATCTTTCATACTTCACAAAAATGCTTCATCTGCATATCATCTTTCAAATGATCCCATCAGCTTTTAGATTGATTACCTTATTTCCAGGCAGCTGTTGGTTTCAGTTCATTTTTATGAATATTAACTTGCAGAAACTTTCTGCATAGATATAATCCATCACAGTCAAAACTGAAAACTTTCATTTTCTGTCGAAGTTTTGGTATCATCATCTGATAATGCAGCTGTGAGCAGGAACTCTCCTCAGAGGATCATTCATCCCAAAACTGACAGTCAGCTGCTGAAGAGCATTTTATTGACACTCACTGTTGTCATAAAATGAAACTCAGAAGACAAACGATAAGCAAATATGAACATTGTGAAAAGGGTAATGTGAGTTTACTGGTTTCTCGTATTAATTCTTTAATCGTTCTGCAGCTGAACCTCAGACCTCAGATGTCAGAATGTCCTTGAACACACCACCAGGTAAATATTTGAAAATATAATTGCTCTCAACTGCACCATCAGACAAAATTATGTAACTTTAACCAAAAATAAATGTGTCTACGTGTTGACCGTGATGAATTATTTCTCTACATGTTGATTTAAATAGAAATTAACTGAAACTTACGGCTGCCTGGCGGGAAGGAAATCAATCTAAAAACTGAATGCAAAAGCAGCAGTGTGGTCCTGAAACCAACAGACAAGTCTTCGATGTTCTGGTGTGAGAAAACTTCTGAAAGATCTGTCACATGACTGTGAAGCTTGTCCAGTTATTGTTACCTGGTTGATGTCGTTTAAGTGGAACTGGACCTGGTAGTCACTGCCCAGTAGTGTGCTTTTCAACGTGCCGTCAGACAGGTGGTCGGGGAAGAGCAGCTCACTGAGAATAACATGGTACTTGCACACATCAGAGTCCTGGACAGAGAGACAGACAAATACAGAGATACACAAACAGACAGAAAGAAGAAGTGGGTTAAAGGATAATTCTGGTTTATAAACTGACCAATCAGAGCTTTTTAGGTGGAATTAAGAATGAGGACGTCATCTTCATGTGACAGAGCCAGAAGAACGTCTCCAAGTGTGGATGAGATGTTTGCAGCTGTACGGGTTGTGCTAAGTCAACTTACAGAAATAACAAATCTTAAATCAACATATTTCTATCACTGACATGACAAATGTTAACTGCTCATAGCAACCACTACCTCAGCTTCAGTGTCCACTGAAAACGACGGTGATGGGACGAAACGTTACTCACTGCTAATTGGTTAAAGCAAATAACCATTAACAGCTAAAATGAGCACCAAGTCAGACTGAAGAATGAACTGAAAAGTAAACATTCGGTCTGATTATCAGGCTATCCGTGACCAGAATAAGAGGTGGGGAGTTGATTTATGAATGGATGGATTTGTAAGGTCTGAAGTCTGAAAAGTGTACACCATTACCAGACAAAAAATATATTTTATGTTGGACTTTAAAGCATCAATTTTGGTGTTATTTTGAACATAGTGGAGGGTTTGCAGGCCAGCACTGGCTCATGTCATCTGGACCTACCAGGAGGGAGGAGTTAGTTCTGCTGAGGTACTGCCTGATGGCATCATCTGTTGGCAGCAGGAGGGTGAAATCAACCGCATTCAGATCCTTGGACAGATTGTACATCTGTGAAAAAACACACACACACTAAAACACACTGGAAAAAAATGAACAAGGTTTTCAGTCCAGACAGACAGAACAAATATCTTACCAGAGCACACTGTCTGAACAGAGTGAAGCTGGAAGAAGAGTTCAGGAAGGCCATCAGGGTGGGGGGCTCGGGGGGGAGGTCTGAGTGGGATGGGGCCAGAATCTGACCATACCCAAACAAACAAACAAACAAACAAACAAACAGTTCATTGAATATTTCTGTAGGAACCAAAAGGATCTGAATTTGTTTTTCATTCAGTTTCACTTCACCCACAAAAGACTCTCTTAAACTTTCTGTTTAGATTGTGGTTGAGGTCTGATTTATTCACTTCTCTCTCGTCCTCATCCTCGTGATCTAACGACCCGGGTAAGGGAGGTGTGTGTGGAGGTGAACACTCTTCTACAACACCTCCATATCACTCTATGTTCTAGAGAGACTCGTGTTCGCTAAGCTACTTTTGAATGATCCAACCAAATTCCTGAACAATTTGATGAAATCCCTCTCAAAATGACACCCACCCACAAATCCCTTCTCACTCAGACATTAGGAAAACTAATGCTGTTTCATGGCCTCCAGAGGGTGAGCCCTTTTAACAACCCCACGATCTCCCCTGTAGCGCCACCATCAGGACAAACTACCTCCAATACTGGTAAAGCTCTAAGAATAGCTAAATCACCGGTATGTTGTTTGCTCTACTCAACCTCCTGGCTGTTAAGAGGCTGACTCTTACCCTGTCTATGATGTGGATGTAGCCATTGATTGCAGGCAGGTTGTGGGTGAGGATGGAGGCGTTTCCAATGTGGATCACCTGAAACAAAAAGACAACAGTTAAACATATACAGCATGTGTGTGTGTATCTAACTCTGAACTAGGTCTGAAAATTTGTCAAGTGTGATTGTGATATTTCTGACAGAGTACCAGACACTCCCAAATTGCATGTAATCAATGTCTGATTTGCTGCAGCAGTAGTTCATTACACTGTCTACACCTGTGACTGAGCCCTCCAGTCTCTGTGAGTGAAGCAGAGCTCAGGGGGTGCAGTTCAGAAGAGGGATTTATCGGAGATCACCAAGGTCAAAAAATATGTGTGAATGATGTGATGCTGCATAGACATACTCAATAATGAAGTAAAGAGATTTTAAAACAGGCTGCAGTTCAGGTCCACCTGAGAAAAACTGTATTATTCGGTGTATTATTCATTAAATATAACACAGCCTAATCTGTGGGTCTGTTTATATTATTGGAGCCCTTTGAGGAGTTCAACATTTGCTTTCGCTTATTCACTTTCCTTCTGAGAGATAAATGAGAAAATGGATATCAGTGTGTTAAGTACAGAGCTGGAGTGGTTAGCTTAGGTTTGCAGACTTGAAGCAGGGGGAAAAAGCTAGCCTGGCTCTGTCCAAAGTTCAGAAATACTCCTACCAAGACCTCTAAAACTTACTAATTAATTAATTGTTTGTTTAATCCAGTCACAAACACAAATGTAAGAACGGCAGTTTGTGGTTTCAGGCAGAGAAACATGCTGTAAGTACTTTTTGTTGAACACCAGCTGGATGCAGTGACTCTGTGCAGCTTCCTCAAGTCTTGTTATCACAGTCTGTACATTAACATGCACTCAAGAAACCAGGTTACTCAAAAAAATCAGGTTACACAGGTGTCCAGAGAACACGTTTTCATGCACTGTAGCAGCCTGGTTACTGTAAATCTGCACATACTGTACCTGTAGCAGGTCAGTAATCAGACTTCGCCCCTACCCCTGACCTTATTTTGGAAGTTTTTTTTACTAGTGTAACTGCATTAGTGATACAAGATGCTGCTTCCTGACTTTGTGTGTGTGTGTGTGTGTCGAAGCAGATTGACAGTGCAGTGAGATAACCGGCAGACGGACAGAAGCGGCAGAGCTTTTCTTCACAGCATGAATGTGTCTGAATTTAAAAAACACTGAAATGTTCAGAAGTGGAAGTAGACTTGTTTAGACTTGTAGAAGCTACTTTATGTTAGTGTCAGTATTAGTCAGACTTTGCATGAAATTATTTTATATACAGTAAGAGGATGCATCAGTAGCTGTAAAAAGACCTCTCCTTTCATCCGTCACTTTCCCTGCCTGCCTTTGTCGTGCTCATGCATACCTGTAAAAAGCTGAGAATCCAGTTACATGTGCACATGGACAAAAAAATCAGCATTCTCCAGGAGAAATCTAGCTGGGGAAACCAAGGTTCTCTAGTGCCCTACACCGATGATGGACACCAGGTTTTTTGTTTACATGATGTTTGAGAAATCAGATAACTGAAGAAAGGGTGAGGACCAGCTCATAGACACGCTGCACAGAGGTTCTGCATGGATGGATACACTGATGTTTGCCAAGAAATGGTCCCAACACGCAACTCCCCCTAAAACCACAAACTGCTATTTTTACATTTCTGTTTGCTGGTTAGAGTCTCGTTTTTCCACGCTACACTGTCAAGATATGTGTAGCCTACATTTCACTGCGGCAAACACAAGTTTATTTTATTTAGACAGCACCAAACAACCAGCACTGCACAAATCTGCAGGTTTTACGTTGAACCTCTGAGTGACTTTCCTGTTTGCTTGCTTTAGATTTGTCCGCAGCTCAAACCACAGTGCTGCAGTGCAACGACAACCCCCACATAGACGAGGGTGTGAGTACGTACACATGAATTGTTGCGAACAGTGGGCAACACGGCTGCAGAGGAGATAACACACAGAATGTCGCGGACACCTATAATACATCTGTGGTATTTGCACCTGCTCTTCAGAAGTGGAGAATTTTACACGCAAAACTGATCCTCACAAATTGCACCTACATGTGTAGTCAGTTGGTCTGTCACTATTACCCCATTCTTACCCCGCTGCTGTTACTGATCTCCCAGTAGGTGGGGGGGTTCAGGGTGGGCAGCCTGCTGCCCACCAGTCTGTCCAGATCTTCTACAGAGTAGATCCCCGACAGGAAGTGGGCCCTGCAACCAGGAAGAGAAAAAGGAAATGGTTATGACTCATTTCAGTGAACACAAACTCACAACGTGCTCCTGGGAGATTGTCGATGTGGCTTCCAGCCTGAAGGATCTCCATTCCAAGTTTAATGTTCCAGAGGTGAACAGTGTAGTAAAATATTTATACCATGACAGATTCCAGAGAATACTGTTTCCTCAGCTTCCTGGTGGATCCACTTCAAGCTAGATTAAGCATCAACATTGTTAAAGAAAACAGCAGGCTTCCTGAGCAGGTCAAAGGGCATTGACAAAGGACAATGCTGACGATATTCTACGTTTTTCTTATTGCCAACAACAAATCTCTTGGGAAGACGAAAACCAACAAGGTGCTACATAAATCTTTGACATAAATCTGTGAAAACAGCTCACAGATACATATCATCTCAGTCATTTCCTAAAACAGCTGGGCACTGTAGTTTTTAGCAGCGGTGCATTTGTTGGGGACTATTCTCCACATTTGGTGCTCTAGTGAGAATTCAGCAGCAAGATGGTGTTTGTGGGATTGAGTCAAAATAAACTACAGTGTGTGTGTTCATGGTAATGAAGGAATGTGTCACCCAGGGCAACAGTGTGACTCATTTATGTTTTTTTAATAGTTTTTGGACAACAGTGGAGCTCTATGGCACAGAGGAAGAAGATATATCAGGCTTTGGATACACAGAAAATACTTGTTAAAGAATCAATTCACTGGCTTTGGCCTATTTGCGAAATAGGTTGTGTTGGAAGCTTTGTGGTGTAGTGGCTACTTGTGGGGCTGGTTGCGAAATACTGTAGCTGGGGAGCTAATGGGGAACATGGTAGCACTAGTCAGCCAAAATAGCACACCAAGCTAGCTGCAGCACTGTACTACTGATAACTGTTTGAAATTCAAATATCAAAGTTCAGTGGTACTTGAAAGTGATGATATGAACATGAGACGTTGGGTGCAAAAATCTGTTTTGTTTACTTTCTTCTCTGTTAAACCGCATCGTATTGGCAAGTAAAAATGTTTGAACGATACCCGTTTTGGTCATTATTTAAAGCTTCCACAAAGTACTGTACTGCTTCCTGAGCTTAGTGAGCAAACTGTGAGTGTGTGTGTTACACATGTCTGATCTGTGTGTGGGGTCTCTGACCGCAGGAAGTGAGGCAGGTGGTGTCGGCTGGTCCAGAACGAGTCCTGAGCTGAAGTCATGTTCCTCAGAGCTTCTCTGGATGGAACCAACACTGTGAGGTTCCCACTCAGGTCCTCAGAGGAGTGTCTGTACTTCTGATAACACACACACACACACACCCAGACAACTTATGTTATCTTCAGTGTCGAGCTATTTGTTAAAACACTGACCAGCTTTAATACTACAGCATCTACTTTGAAAGGAAAAGTTTTACAGACTGGGTCTATTTTGTGGTTTTGGCCCATTTCTCAACAATTATAACAACATTTAACAAACCAGCAGGCTGTTTCAGCAGCTACGTGAAAGTAAACTAGCTTGGTCGCCCAGCTAAGTTTAACTGTACTGTAGTGGTGTGTAGTGTGTTACACTATAACTTTAAGTAAAAACAGGAAGCACAAAACAAATTAGTTTTAACATACTCACTTGAATAAGTGACTAACTATGGAGCAGCGAGTCTGGTTCTTACACACCTGAATCAGTCGGTGGAAATAGTACATCTTCAGGTTCATGTCGAGCTCCTACAAACACACACATACACACACACAGTTACTATGCTATTTAGTCAGACTGTGTACTGTAGAAGAATCCAAGGTTGTAGTAACAGTGTACAAAACATTGAGGTAACAGCTTCTCATTTTCAACCTGCACTGACTGTCACTTTCCCTGATAAAGATGAGAAAGGTGGCAGATCACATCAGCTGTCGCTAATTAACGTTAATTCCGTGAGTAACTTGATAACAGGCCAAAATTAAACATGGTTGTTTGTCAGGTTTGTGTGCTCTCTGCAAGCCGGTGTCTGTACTCATCAAAGATCATTCTGTAACACTGCTGTACAATTGAGAATGTTTTTCTGGTTCCAACAACTTCGACAGAGTGATACGTCTTCTCTCTAGCTGATCGCATCATGTCAATTTCAGGAGTCGCATTTTCCCAGTTAAGCTTTTATTGATATCATATCAATAATTTCATATCAATTTAATAATAAGTTTTTAACCAGGACCTCCAGTATTTAGGTTAAGTAGCTTGTGAAAAATAAGGTGTCAGTAGGTGCAGCTGTTATTTCAATGTGTCAGACACATATTTAATCTACATTGCATATCTTCTGCTGCCATGTTACTCTTTACTTGGATCAGGACCAGGTCCAAAAAATCTTGATCTGGCATCCCTATATTATACTGGTCTGAATACTTACATCCAGTAGTGATCCGTAGCAGATGGTTCCGTCTCCAGCGTAGCCGTCAGGACAGGTACAGGTGTGAGGTCCGCCCTCCTTCACCTCACACTTTGCCTGACAGAGTGTGCAGCAGATAGGAATCATGGGAAATTTATCTAACCTACTGAGACCACAGCAATCACAAACAATTACCAATTCTCTGTTCTCATATTCTTATGGATGAGTTGTCACTCATAACACAAATAAATATGTTACACATCAAATTCTTCAGAATTAATCTCTGGAAGTCTGGAAATGACTTTTAAAAAAACCAATGATCATTCATTCCCTATCACTAAATCACTATTATCACTGAAAACTATTTTCTACCAAAGTTTGACCAAAACCTGCCTCCACACAGACGGAGAGGCTGAGGCAGATCAGGACATTATTTCAGCTGTAATCTTTAGGTGCTTTGAACACCACAAACCATTTACCACCGTTAAGATGGAGGCAGGCGTCTCAGCAGCAGAGATCTTTCTGTGTTTACTTTTGTTTGGACTCAGGAGCATTTGAAGTAATTCATGTAAAAAATTAAAGTTATAATCTCAAAGATTTTCATTTCGTTCTCTTTCGCAGCACCTATGGCGATAATCGGTAATTGCAGGTGTGTTTTTGGACCTCGCTTCCCAAGTTTCATCATCTGTAGTCAATGATCTTTTTTTTCTTTGTTTGTTCGGCCATAGTAACCATTACTCGCAATGCCAGCAGAGACTGAAAAAAACAGTACGCCACTTCACACACAAGTGAGTTGAAGCCTTGTTAAAAGCCCAATTGTGCGCCGCTTGTGATTTTTCCGGGAAAGTCGCCACCGAAACACGGGTCGTAATACTGCAAATGCTGCAGGCTTTCATCAGTGGGCCATAGGCTCAATCACCATTGTGTTGCCTCATTTGGCGATAGACAGTGACTTAACAGACATTTATTTAAATGAAAATCTTCTCGGTTATATCTTTAAGCTTATTTGGAAACTTGTGGTGCTTGTTGCGACTTGTTGTTGTTTTTCTTCAGGCTGACACGATATGACACAAATACTTTGTGTGTGTGTGTGTGTGTTTACCAGGTCATGGCAGCCTCCATTCTTCTTTAAGCAGGGATTAATGAGGTCACAGACGTTACCGTTCCCCATATAACCTGTTTTACATACACACTCACTCTGCAGACACACAGACAGATAAACAAACAGTTCTTAACAGTCAGATTGCCTGACTGTAAATATTATATATTTACAGTCAGGCAGTTAATATATAAATATTATATATTTACAGTCAGGTAGTTAATAAATCATATAGACAATAAGAGATAAAGAGAGCAAAAAAGAATAGACTTGGAGTGGGGGGTAGTGTGGTGACACATTTATCTGAGTTGACGTGGATTGTTATATTTGCTAAAATAGAAGCGTGAGACAGATGAGTGAAAACATCAAATATGCTTAGAAAACACTGCCAGTGTCCGTTGACCTTTAGAAAGACAAGGACTACTGGGCAGAGGGGTCAGGACATCCCAAACAGGGAGAAAACAGGTGCAACAAATATAGAGAAAAATTAAATATGTAAAGTTAATAACAGCTTATTATCCATCGTTATTTGTTAGTAACTGACCTGTCCAGGTCCGATGTGGTTACAGTCGGCGTTGGGGCTGCAGCCTCCTCGACTCTCCAGCTGACAGTTGTTGATCTCCACACACACTCTGCCATCACCTGTCCAACCCTCAACACACACACACGACGCGTTACCTGGAGCCACATACACACACTCTGCCTGTAGAGAGAGAGAGGGAGGGAGGGAGAGGATGTGTTATAAAGGCTGGTAGATGTCAACAACAACACACCACAGAGACTGGCAGTTTGCCAATATTATATATTTGATATGTGCTGATGAATCCACATGAACAGAGCTGATCCAGGACGCACTGACAGGTGACTGTTATGTTCGGAGCAGATGTTTAGTGGGATTCATCACAGGATGAACACGGGAGGAAATTTCACAAGTGGAAATCCAAGCGGCTGATGTTACTGGGCTTAAGTACTCGGAACAGTAAACCCTGCACATTTAAATACATTATCAAGAAATCAAAAATAAAATTTAAGTTTACTTTGTCTTGTCCACTTGCCTACTTTCTCTCTCTGGCTCACTTAAAGATTTGTGGTTCTGTGTTCGGGGACATTGAGGTTCCCTTTAGAAATTTATCTGGGTGGAGGAGGGGGGTCAGAAAAGAAGGAGGAAAGCAAAGTAATTTTTCTTTTGGCTGAAGAGGAGGCAGTTTGACTGGAGAGCAGGGCAGGGCCCCATATTTGCATTTTGTTTGAGCCTCCCTCTATATTATTGTAAAACAAAAAGATAAAATAGATCAGAGTTTCAGACTGTGCAGAACTCTACAGCCGGGCTCCTGACCAACACCAAACACATTTCTCACATCACACCAGTTTTAGCTTCCTCGCACTGGTTACCAATTTCTTTTAGAATCCATTTTAAAATCCTGCTCATTACTTACAAGGCTTTACATGGCCAAGCGCCAGGCGAGTACATCAGTGAACTTTTAACTCCTTACTGTACAAAAAGGCCTCTTGCTGTAGATCTGCCAGGTTAGGCCTTTCAGCTGTTACAGAGACCAAGTTAAGGTCAAGGTGACAGAACTTCTGTAGTACTGGTGCCTCCAGTAAGTATACGGTCTGCTGGCACTGCCTCAGCTTTCAGGCCTTAAAACACATTTTTATAGTCTCACCTTCTTGTCTGACCACTAGACTTATTTCTTTGCATAAAACAGCCCAGTGATATAAAATATAGTGTTATTCAGTACCTCAGGTTAAAAATAGACAGTGGCAAAAATATTTGGTGAATGCACCATGTTTGCTTTTTCAGTAAATCTGACAATTTCACTTCTAATGTGCTCATAAATAAATAGAATAAAAAAGAAGATATTAACTGTTTCCACACACACACACACACACACACACACACACACAAGCAGTAAGTCTTACGTTGGTGTCGCAGCCTCCTCGGTTGCTCTTCAGGCAGGGGTTGATGGGAGAACAGGAGTGACCGTCACCCTCATATCCATCCCTACACACACACCTGGTGCAACACACAAACACACACACAGATTTTTGATGAACACACTCAGCAGCTGTTGAGTTAAGAGGGGGAGTGACTGCTGTTGATCACCTGTGAAGTGCTGCTGATGATTACTGAATGCTCCTTTAAATCATGGTTGGGTGACTTCAGCTGGCAGCAGTCACATGTGTAAAGATGTATGAGTGGGTGTATATGTTGGTGCACTATTGTGAAGGCGTTCGGGGAGATCAGCTGATGGTCACCTGATCCGTGTGGTGCTAATCACTTGATGTTCCAGCCTGAACTGTCACTGTAGACCAACAGTTTACAAACACACATCAGAGAGGACAGAGCTGCAGTAGTGCAGGTGGGAGGTGAATCCTCCTGATGTTATACAGGTAGAAACCTACAGGAGCTACTGCTGCCATGTTTGGTGGGAACATCATCCAGGTTTCTCGCTCTCCAAGCTGACATTACTAGTGTGTTGTCATAGCGATGTCATCTAGTCCGAGATATCTCCCAGGCAGGAAGTGATGCCTCCACGTTAAGATGCTTTCAGACAGCGAGCAGTTTAATGTTTATGTCTCTGCCAGTGATGTTAGTTAACGTTACCAGTTCTTGGATGGAAACAGGACAAAGAGTTTACAGCCATGCTAGTGTGTCTGTGAGGCTGTATTAAAGCACAGAGGCATTTTGAGCTAAATGCTAACATGCTCACAATGATAATGTTAGCACTTTGATGTTTAGCAGGTGTAAAGTGTACCATCTTAGTTTAGTGTGTTAGCATGCTAAATAATAAACTGTCATGGCAACCCATCCAATAGTTGTTGAGCTATTTCAGTCTGGACCAAAGGGGTGGACCAACTGGCAGACCGACCCACCCCTAGAGGCATGTCAATAGTATGGCTAAAAATGAACAGATTTATAAACTAAATTCCTACTGAGAATTACGCAAGAAGCAGCAACAAGCTGGGAAAAAAACAAAAATAAAGAGGCCAGCAAGCCAACATTTATAGAAATGTAAGCTAACTAACAAGAACTGTGAATCGAATGTGAGCATTATTTTCAGGTGTTTGTCTTTTGTGTTTAAAGGCTTTCAGTAAGAATGAGTAGGATTAATGTCGGCTGTCAACCATCTAAATCTTCCTCTCGATGCTCACTAAAGAAATGTCAATTAATGAAATTAATGTTATCTGACATTTCAGCTGCTCGTCTCGAGCTGAACCCAGAGAGTGAACATTATTTTAGTGAACAGTGAGTGAATCCAGCTTCTGAACAGGTAGCTGCAATAATGTCAAGTGAGCAGGGACGACAATGTGAGTAGCTTTGTTCAAACAACTGGAATTATTGTCCGTCTGCTGTATTACTGCAGAGCAGGGTGAGATGAGCACTCTGTAAACTCTGTAAACATAAAGATGGTGACAGCTGTAGCCTCAGACTGCACAACAAAAATGAAACAAACACACAACAGAAGAAAACAAGACTAAAATAAGTTTTTGTTGACTAAAACTAACATTAATAAAATTACTAAAATGTGACTCAAACTAATACACATCGTTAAAACATTAAAAACAAATCAGGAGCTAAGACAAACACTGGGAGTTGTAGTAATAGTTGTAGTATCTTACATAGTATGCAGTCCTGTGTGTGTGCAGTATGCGTGGATGTGACAGTGTTCGTGCAGGCCGTCAGAGTTGCAGGGCGTGGCCGTCTTGTCACAGTTTTCTCCGGAGTATCCCTCGATACAGGATCCTCTCCGACACACACCTCCGCTGCCTGGACGGTTATCACACTCACCGTGCACACAGCGACACTCTGAAGACACACACACACAGATCATGGGATAATTTCAGGTTAGTCACAAAACAACAGGTAAAACACACCTTCAGCCTCTGAAGCCTCTGCATACAACAGACTAACACTTACAAAACTATTAGAAAAAGTTGTATATTTAAAGTTAGAGACGCAGTGGGCAAATCTATACACTAAAAAATTATACATGGGTATTATTATAATCCAGTTATCAGAAAAATGACTGTTGTAAGAGTAAAAGTGAGGCAGGTACTCATCCGGTGACAGGAGGTAAGACAATCCCCAGAGGATGAATCCTGACTTTGATGAGACCCTGAGTTTTCCTCTAGCGCCACCATGAGGTTCACATTTGTGGTTTTAAGTGAAATGTCTCAACAACTATTGAATGTATTGCCATTAAATTTGGTTCAGACATTTGTGTTCCTCTCAAGATGAGTTGTAATAACTGTGGTGATACTTTTTCTCTAACGCCAACATCATGTCAATATTTTAGTTTGGCCAGTACTTTGGTTTATAACCAAATACCTGCAAAACTAATAACATTACCATCAGACTCAGCTGTACTTAGTGTTTAGTAAATGTTAGCATGCTAACACACTAAACTAAGATGGTGAACATGGTAAACATCATACATGCCGAAGTTAGCATCTAGCTCAAAGCAGCACAGTGCCTAAATACAGCCTCAAACAGCCGCTATTCTTAGTTTGTGACTGAAATCATTCCCTATTTACTGTATATTGCACTATATTTACTGTCTGACATTTTATTTGAGTGTCCAAAGTGTGTATTTGAGTGTATAAATTTATCCTCTATATAGTTCCTTCAAATATTCCACAATGGAACGAAAAAAGTCATGTCCATGGCATGTACACAACTTTCTTCTAACAATCCAACAATGCAAAGCTTTGTGTTTATAGATGCGAAAATTACCATTGTAGAGCTGTCACTGATGCTGCAAAATGATGATGATTAACAGGTGTCCGAAATCTCAATTTACCACTCACTATAGAGTAAGCTATTGAGTGTCTACTGTATAGTGAATGAGTGAACGAGAGAGTGATTTCGGACACAGACCTTGTCTCGTTGGAATATGTGAAGGGACAAATTAAAGCTTAAACAGGTGTGAAGTTGCTCTCCGAACATTAACGAGGAGGAGCAATTACCTTCGTCACACTTGTCTCCATGCTTGGATGGATCGAAGCAGATGTGGCAGGCGACACCCTTGAAGCCTGACTGACAGCTGCATGAGCCGTTTCCGTGGATACCGTCAAAGCACTGCATGTGGTAAAAATAAATAAATAAATAAATAAATAAAACAAATCAGCTGAGAAACGAGGCTTCAGTGACAGAGTTGTTTTGTTGTTCTTTGTCTCACCGTTCCTTTGTCATAACAGGGATGCTGAAATCCTCCAATACAGGGTTTACAGTCCGGACCATAGAAACCTTTACAACACTCTGCCACCTGTTAAACACACACACACAGATTAAAAGACAAAGATACTGAATGTTTCAAAAGGCAGATAAAGGACTATTCCACCATTTGACCACTGGGACACAGGACAACCATCAACTCTGTGTCAGTAAGTTCACTTCCTACTTCCTCACTCCTCAACTAAGAACCCTCCTAATGTGGGTCCTTGTTCGACTTCACGCTACCTTCAAATAGTACCTGCGAGTTTGTGTTTCTGACATGGGAATTCAAAGACATGATATGCCCGGCGTTTGCTGGTTGTGGTTATACCATGCTCTCCCTCTATGTTACTCGTCAAAGATGTACCAGCATTTAATCTGTCAACCCGAAAGGGACATATTTTCCAAGCAGGATTTACTGCGGCCTAAAAAACTGAGAGCTTTACATCAGAAACTGCTCTGCATTTAATTACAAAAACACAGTGGGTTAACACTTTTCTAGACATTTTTAGTGTGGATCTATCCATGGCACATGAGACTGTTCTAGCCTGGTGGTTTATTCTACTTAAACCTGTAATAACAGCAGTAAAGAGCAGTGAACAAGTGAACACAACATTTACATTTTATCATCTTTTTAGTTGATATGGCAAATGTGTCAGCAAATGAACAGTTGCTTATTTACACATCCAGCAGTTTTGGAGCAACATTATCATTCATTTGGAGTCGTGTTTCTGGCCACATGGAAAATATAACTGCAATATTCAATCTCTTTTAGCTCTGTTTTTAGTTTCTACCAACTCCTGAGGGAAATATCTGGCTTTTTAGCTGCTAAAGGCTCCACTATGTTCACCAGCTAGTCTCTAACTGTGTCTGTCTGTTGGTTGCTGCTGAGCAGGTAGTGATCAGTGCTGTACAAGCTTCCCTCTGCTGAAAAACGCTATAATATATGCTGTAAGATTGGTGAGAGTGAACAAAAAAAGTAAAGTTTCGAGTGAAGACCAAAACAATGAGCTGAAAAGTTCTGTAGAGCTGAGGGGAACTGCAGAGTTGAGTGATAATTATCTTTGGGTTGGTCACGACAAGTGACCCTGTTGACATACAAGTAGTCATGTGATCCATTGTTAATATAAAAATATTGATTTTAGCCACGTTATAGTTACAAAATAATCAAAATCTGATCTTTTATTAGTATTATTCTACTGTACTTTTTTCTATTATTTCTTCCAGATTTCAATGAGATTCCAGTGAGGTTTCTGAAAGCGCGATGGACTGGTGGGTTGTCACTACAGGATTCATTTTCCTGTATTTCTCTTTTTCTGTGTAACTAATAAAAACGCGGTAACAAAAACTGGTTAATCATATTTTTCTGCATTTTAACAACAAGCTGAGGAACAAGGAGAGAGTACAAAACAAAGCTTGAAGTGTCAGCATTTGTTAAAACCGGTGATCTCTGAAACACTGTCAGAAACATTTGGGGTTCGAAGCGCCTTGGTCGCCGAGTGGTTACAGCGCATGCCACATAATCGCAAAGTCACTGGTTCGGTTCTGGCCGGTGACCTTTGTTGCATGTCATACCCCCCCTCTCTCCCACTGTTTCCTGTCTGCCTCTTCACTGCACTGTCCATTAAAGGCAAAAAAACCCTCCAAAGAAAGAAAAAGAAACATTTGCGGTTCTACAGAAGGAAGAAGGAATACTGTATATGTACTCACATAGTAAACACCTTGTCATTTGAAGGCAACATTAGTAGTAAAGACAGCTGAGGGGAGGATGAATGAAGATAAAATATAAAGCTCCTGTTGCAGCATTCACTTCTCTCACCCGTTTGGTGGTGTTGCAGAATTTGGCGCAGCCCGCACTGAGTGTTGGCCTGAGAGGAGACGTGACATAATCACAGCCGACCTGATGATTTTGCTGGAGACAGACACACAGATTTGTTGGCTTTTTTGTTCTCCTCCATATTGCCCACCAGGTTTCATGAGTAAGAAAAAAATATATTGTTGTAGAAAAACCTGTGCACAAATTGCTAAACTGGATCAAAATAAAAGCAGGGGATTATAATTCTTGGGGAAAAAAAGTAAAGTAATACAGTATTTAATTGTCACATCAGTTTGGTGTCAGAAAATAATCTAAATTCCCACATTCTGTACTTAATATACTGAAAACAAGCGAGTTAGCCATTTTACAATTCCTTTTTGATATGCTATGTCTAATTTATACTCTGCTCTGATTGGCTGATTGTCACTTTGTTTTGACAGGACAGGTGTTATAGTATTTTATTTTTCTGACACCAATTTTAATCTTTGCTTTCATTCAGTGGATACAAATAACAAATGACATCAACATAACACTTTCTAACCCTCGCGCCTGTTATTCTGAAGTCTTATTGTTTCCATGAATGCAACTTTAAAAGCTCCTCCACATATTTTTCACCTTACAGCTGATTAAACTCTGCTCATGGATTGCCAAACTGAAGATTTATCAATCCAATTGCACAGATTTCCACATCAATAGTTTTTTTCTACCATATTACTTCCCTGGGTGCTCTGTAGAATAGAAAAGAATAGAAATGTTGTAGTAATAACGATGTGTTTTACCATTTCAGTGCTGCCATCTGGACACTCCGTCTCATAGAGGTAACTGCAGTGAACACATGGACCCTGAAAACACAAACACACACATACACATACTTACTGTTAGCATTACTGTTAGCTTTAAGCTTCTATTGACCTGTTCATTTTCTGTGAGTGAAGATTAACTGTTATAAGTCTGGTGATGCTAGCTAAAGTCATTTTGTCCATGAGTGACTATTGATCTCACTGCTGACATTTAGTGAAAGCGCTCTACTAGTCAGTTAGACACGTACCTGGTAGATAGATCAGAGTTACAATCCTTGACAGGTGTGCACACTTACATTACCAGGTGGTTTAGTTCACCTCAGAGCCTCAAACCTGACTTGTCAAATAAGAAGCACCTTTTTATTTTTTTAAGAAGAGGTTTGTTGTCCACCCAACATATGAATTTTACGAAATACTTATATATCAAATGGGGTATGATGACATTTTGTTAAAATAACCGCACACAAGCTTCAAATCGCAAATATCCCTACGTCTAAACAACAGTCAACACTTCAGTAACAGTGTGACATACTTATGAGAAGTGGGTTAGCCGTACAGTGCTGGGAAGGAGTTTAGCCGTTTAGCCCCTTGTAGAAGCCAATAATGAAATAATGAACTACCATTAATGTAATAACTGCCAATGATGTAATAATTTTTCCGTTCCTCATGTAATAAAAGTTGATAATGTAATAACTTACCAATAATGCGATCAAATTTCTGAACGAATAAAGTAATAACTTTTTGCGCATAATGTAATACGTTATTTGATTATTGACCGGTTATTACATTATTAGCTGGGTTAAAAAAAATCATTAAAAATGTAGTAGCTGTAATAATGTAATATATATATACTTATATCACTTTATTTAAGTTTTATTTATTGGCTATAAAGTGTCACACTTCCATGACACTTGCCCTTACTGTTGCCTCTTTCAAATAGCTGCTCAAACACACACACACCTACTCTCTCTCTACTTACTTAAACTTAAATAAAGTGATATAAGTATATTATTACATTATTCGCTCCAGTTATTACATTTTTTCTTAAGCCAATAATGTAATAACCAGACAATAATCTAATAATTTATCACATTATGTGTAAAAAGTTATTACGTTGTTGGTTCAGAAATTTTACTACATTATCGACTTTTGTTACATTAAGAACAGAAAAATGATTACGTTACTGGCAATTATTGCATTAACGGAAGTTATTACATTATTGGCTGCTATATCCTTCAAAACCTGCCCATTATGTTCTGTGGCTGAACAAGAAGAAAAACAAATAGTGTTTGGTCCTAATATGAGCTTCTGGTATTCTGTTTTATGTGTTTTATGTTTAGGAGGACCCAAAACCAGGGTACAATAATGAAAAGTGAAAAATTATTTCCAAGTCTTTGAATAACCGCACAACTATGACTTTCTAAAGACATTTTCTGCCTTTATTAGAGAGATGACAGAAAATGAGAGGGGAGAGAGAGGGGAATGACCAACAGCGAAGGTCCCCAGTCAGACTTGAACCAGAGATGTTGTGGTTCATGGTCAACACTGTTAATCCCTTGGTTACAATGGTGTCCTGTAACCAAATGATAATTCTAATAGGAAAAACACTTTAGCCTGGAAATGTAATTTGGTTTTGTTGGTCATTAGTCATTGCATGTCGAACCTACTGAACTCAGTGCTCCATCAATTTCAATCATACCTGTTCTAATTGGAGGAGAGGAGGGGCAGATTCATAATTTAGCCGAAACTTTTCATCAGGGGAAACTGCCAAATTATCACAAGCCACCCAAAACCATTTTTACCTGCCCAATCAAATAAAATGTAGCCCAACTAGGCAAAAAAAGCCCAACCTGACAACAGTGAGTGTAAAATATAAATCAGCAAGCTAAAGTTAGCCACTGTGAGCTAATGTTGGACTCATCCTTGTATTGGCCTGTTATCTCTGCAGTTTGCTTCAGAGTCTGTGTGTGTGTTACTGTTCTCTCCTGTTTGTTTGTTCAGAGTTTGATTCGACGCTCAGCCTCTGTCGGCTCACCACGGTGATCTTCTGCTCGATGACATCACAGCGGTGAGGCAGGATGGGAAGGATGGAGGGCGGGTACAGAAGCCCGTCAATCATATGGATGATCCCGTTGGATGCCACGATGTTGGTGCTCGCCAGATGGACGCCCTTCTCGCCCAATAGGATCTCCCCCTGGAGAGGAAAGAGGGAGGCACTTAGTGTTAATGTAAAACTGCTAATGTTCACTGTAAACTAGTCAGGAACCATTGAGAGACACTTACATCATTGGAAACGGTGATAGTGACAATCTGATTGGCCATTGTCTGAATCTGAGGGAGAGCAGCCAACTCGTCGACTGTCAGCTACAGAAAGAAAAAATAATCATCAACTAAAATGTTTGTTTTGTTTTTTGACAAAGTCCCATTTGTGATTGGTTTAGTTATTCTTAATGCCTCAACAGCAGTGGAGCTAAATGTAAAGTTTGTTAAAGGAAGAGTCATGGGGTCAATAACTCTAAAGGGTTCATCCTCTGGAGAGCAGGAATGGGATCAGGAAATATCAAAACAATTTGCCTTGTAAGATCAATATGTGTAGAGGACACCTGTTAGATTATGAGATATTTTGCTGATGATTCAAGGGTTGGACAGAAAGGCATTTTTTTCTTTGTCTTTTTCACTAGCAGAGCAAAAAACAGACAAAAAGGAAAAAAAGAAGCAGGAAGGAAGGACTGATAGAAGGAGGGATTGACTGAGGGCACGTGGAGTGGGGGGTTGTCTTACCACAGCCTGGGAGAAAACATGGTGTCTGAGAAGTTCCTGAAGTTTATGTTTGGCCTTGAAAAAAAGCAGAATATCATTTAAAAATCTTGATAATTTTCACATAATGATAGCTAAAAGGGCTAACAATCGGTTGCTGGGGTGGTTGTTGACTTTTTGTTAGGAAACTACTGAGCCTTTTTAAAGAATAAAACTAGATATTTGTGAGCCACTTTAAAGATTTACATCTTCACTAGGAAACAATGGTTTTGGGGCTGAGAGCCACAGACAGGGTATTACAGTATTGAGATTCAGACTAACACAATGCTGCTTTTCATCTTTTCATGGGATTCGTTCATAATAAGAAAAATATAGAACATCAGCAGATGTATCCATTAAAGTTACAAGTATGATATCTGCTCTAATCACAAATAACACTAAATAAATGAAAACATAAGTACTAATTACACCCACGTCGTTCAGCATGTACAAGATGCTGCCGTCTCTGGCTCGGTCCACAGCCTGGTTGGTGGGGACGAACACAGTCAGGGGTCCCGGACCCCGCAGCGGGGGTGGCGACCCGCAGTTCTACAAAGACACACAAACACATCATATCTGATTAGAGCCGAGGATTTAACATCGATTACCATTCAGAACTGGCTCCAACTTGTCTGACAATTGACTGTTTACTAAGCCCCGCCTCCCCTTAGTTACTGTTACTATGGCTGTCAATCTTTCAGGAGTGGCAGATTTACCCTTCAAAATTTTTATACATTTTGGAAACAATGAGTTCTTGAGAGAAGTAAACAAACACAGCTTTTCATTTCTAACCAGCAACCCCCCATTTTTTTCTGAAATGACAACTGTCACTGACAGTTTGTATCAGCTGTAGCTAACAAGCTAAATAAGCAATGTTAGCTCCATGAGTTGGTTGAAAACGCCGTCTCTGGCTGAATTTTTAATGTTTCCAGCTTACTCGTTTAAAACAAGAATCTTGTAAAAGGGTTGTAAATATACACATGATGGCTAACTAATGTATCTACATGATATCATGCTAAAGGACTGAGATTAAAGCTAACAGACAACACTATGTATGATAATGAGTTTGGCTGGGAGCTTGAGTGTGAAAATGAAAATAATGTAATGTATAAAATAATGCAGTACTGACCTTAGACATAACATATTACTACTGTAGGTAGTAAGCTAGTTAGCCAGGCATGTTAAAGATATAATCTCGAAGATTTTCATTTAAATAAATATCTGTTAAGTCACTATCTTTTGCCGAATGAGGTAACACAATGGTGACAGAGCTTATGGCCCACTGATGAAAGCCCTTGCATTTGCAGTATTACGAACTGGGTGTCTGTGGCGACATTCTCGGGAAAAATCACAAGCGGCGAACAGTTAGTGACACGTTTTCCATCACCCAGCAGTGGTTGGTCTGCCAGAGAGGGTAGGCAGAGCTAATGCAACAGACTCGCTCTTCAACTCACTTGTGTGTGAAGCGGCGTACCAGTCTCTGCTAGCGCTGTGACTAAATGGTTACTATGGCTGAACAAACAAAAAAAAGCTCGATGACTACAGAGCAAAGCAAAGTGACCGTCAGCAAGGAAAAAACAAAGATAGCATCGGCGTTGCCTTGCCAAGGTGGAGAGCACTGAAAGAAGACAACGGACTGAGGGGAGATACAGATGTGGCTCTCTTTCTCTTGGACTGGTAGGTACCGCTAACGTTTATTAATATAAAATCTACTCTACCTGAATTGTAGATAATTTTTTTGGGTGGTCCCCAGGTGGAATTGCAGATTGCCTGTTTGTTAGTCATTAGGTTTGAAAACAACGAATCAGACTGTTTCGTCCCGTGACACATCTGCAATTACCGCTTATCGCCATAGGTGCTGCCAAAGAGAACAAAACGGAGATCTTCGAGATTGTTAGTTTAACGTTACAGTAGCATAGTTAGCACATTAGAGCAGATAAACACAATGTTTAATCCATTCCTTACGCTTTTGCTCTATGTTTCTGTCTTTAGAGAGGGTAAAAAAAACACAAAGCTTCAAACTCTTGAAATACAGACGATCTCTGTTACTACACCATGAACACTGCTTTAACATGTGGAGAAGTCCAAAGACTGACAGACGTGCTGTGCCGAGTTATAGCTGCTAAACTATAATTGGACATCCAGTGTTCAGGGGAGGGGTTTAGCGAACCGTCAACTGTCCTGAGAATCAGGATTAAGAATCAGGACCAATAAAGTTTGACTAATTTATTCTCATGTGGGGATAAAACCAAACATATGTGTGATGTTATTGTCCAAAACAAAATACTCACATCAACCAGAGACAGGAAGCGGTTGTATTTTACATCCTTAGTCAGAATCTCTCCGATCGTCTTATCGGCAAACTGGACACAAGAAGAAGATGATCAAATTGCTGACATTCACTTTCATAGACTGCTGTAAAATCAGCTGAGTTAAGGATATAAAGTTATTGTTTTAATGCAGGTGAAACTACAGTTAGCAAAGCAATCATCTGGTATACATTTAACTGGACAGAAAAATAAAATATAAATGCATTAAGGCAGATAATATTTTATTAAATGACTAAACAAAAACATACAGAGCACATTTCCAACAGTTTATGTTGAAGCATTTTTCTGTGAGACACTATTTTCTTTTTGTTCTGTTTGAGTCAGATGTTTTTTAGTTAAGCTCAGTGTGGATGTTGTATTTTTTGCCAGTGTGTTTTCAGGGAGTTTCCCATATTTTGTGAAGTGACTCACCTGCTCATCACGAAGACGCTTGTCAGAAAGAGTGTTTGTGATTGGCCGGTCGATGATGTGGATGATCCCATTGGCTGCTGGCAGGTCTTCCTGGATGATGGTGTACAGTCTGCTGGGGTCGTCCATTAGGATGAACCTCTACATCAACCAGACAGAGATAATCAGTGTGTTTATGTGCACTAGCCTGGTTATTGAGACAATTATCTGATTTTTTGTGGAAACTGTGGAAACAAGAATCCGCGTTTAGACTGATTTCTCTGACGTGTAGACATGTGACCTGATTTCTAAAACTTCAGACAAGGAACATTTCAGTGTGGCAGCAGTGCAGCAGGATGAAAGGAAGCATCATTACTGTATAGTACTGTCTGTACTGTGCATCTCTCTTTTTTAAAACAATTAAATCCAAAATATGACCAAAACACATGTGTAAAATTCCAACACATTCGCTCAGTCTGAAATTGTGCTCTCTTAGTACAGAGCCCGTCCTTTCATTGCATCATTAGTCCAAATGCTCTGACTAAAAAGAAAGAAAACACTCCAGGCAACAATGTCAGATATCAGTGGTTATGGAAAGAAATCTGATTAGTGACCAGCTGCATGTAAACATGATCTCTGATTTCTGGGACTATTTCTTTGGTAGACAGTGGCTCCTATGAAAACTGTCTCAAGTGTGTTACAGGGACTCCCTTTTTGAAAGAAATGTTGCTGTTGAACACATTAAATGTAATTTTTCAACGCTGTGAGTAACACAAACTGTATTCAATTCATTTCCATTATATTTGGCAGAAAATCTCAGAGACAGATGGGTGAAAAATCTGAATAAATGAGGGGGAAAATATAACAAATGCAGATGCTTCCATATAGGTGAGAAGCATTTTCCTGGCATGGTTTGGGTCCACTTGTTCCCTTAGGGGGAAGGGTTGATGCAAATCAATAGAAAGTTATTCTGAGTGATCACCTTTATATGAAACATTTCAATCCTGATAGGAAAGGTCTCTTTCAGGGGGACCATGCCTGCATCCATAGGACACGAGGGGTCACTGGATGATTTGATGAGTATGAAAATGATGTGAATCATATGCTATGGCCTTCGCAGTCACCAGATCTCAACCCAATTGAACACCTATGGAAGATTTTGGACCGACCTGTTAGACAGCGCTCTCCACCACCATCATCAAAACACCAAATGAGGGAATATCTTTTGGAAGAATGGTGTTCATCCCTCCAGTAGAGTTCNATGTAATTTTTCAACGCTGTGAGTAACACAAACTGTATTCAATTCATTTCCATTATATTTGGCAGAAAATCTCAGAGACAGATGGGTGAAAAATCTGAATAAATGAGGGGGAAAATATAACAAATGCAGATGCTTCCATATAGGTGAGAAGCATTTTCCTGGCATGGTTTGGGTCCACTTGTTCCCTTACAGGGAAGGGTCGATGCAAATCAATAGAAAGTTATTCTGAGTGATCACCTTTGAAACATTTCAAGGTCTCGTCCAGGGGAACCATGCCTGCATCTATAGGGCACGAGGGGTCACTGAATGGTTTGATGAGTATGAAAATGATGTGAATCATATGCTATGGCCTTCGCAGTCACCAGATATCAACCCAATTGAACACCTGTGAGAGATTTTGGACCAACGTGTTAGACAGCGCTCTCCACCACCATCATCAAAACACCAAATGAGGGAATATCTTTTGGAAGAATGGTGTTCATCCCTCCAGTAGAGTTCAGAGACTTG
Source organism: Oplegnathus fasciatus (assembly GCA_003416845.1). NCBI lineage: Eukaryota > Metazoa > Chordata > Actinopteri > Centrarchiformes > Oplegnathidae > Oplegnathus > Oplegnathus fasciatus. Next base: position 179,797 of record NTHP01000757.1, read on the forward strand.
GAGAATCAATGCTGAAGCTGTTCTGGTGGCACGTGGTGGCCCAATGCCTTACTGAGACACTTTATGTTGGTTTTTCCTTTACTTTGTCACCCGTCTGTAGCTCCGAACCTGGACGGTCATTGGTCTAATTTACCTTATCCTCAAGTTTCAAGTTTTACGTTTCTACTTCAGATGAGGTGGAAACACAAAGGGGACTTTTGGTTCCTAGTTTAGTTCCTGACTTTTGTTCATCTGGTTTCAGATTTTGACTTTTTGGTTAAGAAGGAATTGTGAAGGAATTTTCCTACTGTCCCTTCTCCCAGGTGAAAGGTAACATGACACAGGGCATATACCTGGGTCAGGTGTGTCCAGATGTGACTCTAAGAACAAAAGGTCTAGGCCTGTCAGGTTCAGAGCAATACCTCAACTCTCCGTCTTTGAGGGAGTTGATGAATGTGCAAGTACAGTTCTGTTCTGATAAGGATGGCTCTGTCTCCATAGAGACAAGGTCACCGATGGGCAACAAAGGGCAACAAAATATAACATGACAGTATACATAAAATCAATTTAAATACACAAATTCCTTATAGTGGAATAAATTCTACTCCAATACAGATTATTGCTGGCCACCAAAACACGTGCTGAGGTGCGGCTTTTCTTTCTCAAACTCAAGAGTACCAGGAATAACCACATTAAATAAAAATTGTTTTGGGCACTTCTGGCACACTGCTGAACTATGTATTTCAGGAGTCACAAGAAAATGTATTAATTATCTTATATTGTGTTTTATCTGATCTAGTGAGTCAGGACTTGTGGGTGAACACCAAAATTGTGTTCCCGACTGTTTAATATTCATTGTAGTCTTATCATTCATTAGCAATTGGTCATATATGTGGATCATAACTTTCTTATTAAGCGTTGATGCTTTCATTATGAGATTATAAAGAATATTCAACTTTCTGCCTCTTTTATAATACAGGAATATGGAGCTGAGTTCAAATAACTTGTAGGGATAAAGAATCAAATTTTTTTTGATAGCAAGTAACAACTCCAGCGAAGAGTCAGGATGGTTTTCTTTCTCTTTCTGTTCCTGTGTTCTCTATATCATGTTAAGATTTTCCAAATAAATCTGTAAACAGGTTTTTAACATCTTAAGGTGAAAGATTTTAAAGTAACTGTAACTGTAACTTTGAAACAGCTCCACTTGATTTGTCTAACTCAGACTGCTGAAGCCTCATATTATCTTCAGCTGAATTTCATTTTCTATTTTTCCACCGAACGAGGACAAGATGGACTCGAACTTGTCCTTTAACATGCAATAACTTGGTGTGTAAAGACATAAACCATTTATGAGAACACACACAAGAAACTAGACGTTTAGTGGCTTGCGACACACACACCAGGTATGATAAACTTGAGCAGTCGGGAGAAATGTTTTGACAAAGCTCCACCCCCTCTCTGACTCAATTCAGACAAACAGGAAACACAGCTTACTATTCCTTGTTCCTGAAAGGAGACACACACTGAGAGACAGACAGTAAGATTCACACACAAAACCACCACGTCCACTGAGAGAGGACAGCTGCAGGAGGGAACACTGGGAACACAACTGGAATACTGAATATTTGCACTTCAACTTGCTGCTGATTCCAAATAAAGAACTGGAAGAGCCACAACTCAAAGTGAAAGTGACTGTCAACGAACTTTCTAACAGACTGACCTCCCTATCTGATTTCCGTGTTTTCAGCTTCAATCAAAGACAAAATGTCCTCCAGATCAGAGGAGGATCTCTCCTGTCCGGTCTGCCAGGACATCTTCAAAGATCCTGTTGTCCTGTCATGTAGCCACAGCTTCTGTAAAGACTGTCTGAAGAGATGGTGGAGGGGGAAACAATCACCTGAGTGTCCATGCTGTAAGAGAAGATCCTCAAGGAGTGATCCACCTCGTAACCTGGCATTAAAGAACCTGTGTGAGGCCTTCTTACTGGAGAGAGATCAGAGAGCTTCAGCAGAGTCTGAGGCTCTCTGCAGTCTGCACTCTGAGAAACTCAAACTCTTCTGTCTGGACCATCAGCAGCCAGTGTGTGTCGTCTGTCGAGACTCAAAAACACACAACAACCACAGATTCAGACCCATCGATGAAGCTGCACAGGATCACAGGGAGGAGCTCCAGAAATCCCTGAAGCCTGTACTGGAGAAACTGAAGCTCTTTGAACAAGTTAAAGGAAACTGTGCTCAAACAGCAGAACACATTAAGGTCCAGGCCCGACACACAGAGAGGCAGATTAAGGAGCAGTTTAAGAAGCTTCATCAGTTTCTACAAGAGGAAGAGGAGGCC